>JAHBCN010027443.1:0-10053 GCA_019359885.1 Listronotus oregonensis | reverse complement strand
TTTGGAAAGGAAATTTAAAAAGTTTTTTTTAAATTTTTCAAAATATACAGGGTGTCCCATATAAAACATCATTTTTCTGTTAATAACTATTAAACTATTGATTATAAAAAAAAATATATATTTACACCATTAAATTCTACGAAAAAAAAGTTGCTTTGGAAATGTTTTTACAGTAACTAAAATTTTTCCCCTAGCAAAAAAAAACGTTTTTTAAAAAATGCATTTTTTGAAAAACCCCCCAATCAAAAAAAAGATATCGATGTGGGGTTTTTTACCATTTTTGTTATTGACAAAATTTAGCTCCAGAAAAGACCATTAATTTTCATCTATCCCCTTTTAAAAAAGGGGAGTTTCCCTTTAAAAGTGCCCAATTTGGCCCACCCTGAAATCATCTTATTCTAAACCGCCCGTAAAAGGGGTACGTAAAAACCCTTATTTGTTTCTTTAAAAAGGTAGTTAGTTTGGTGTGAGTTTTTGCCCAGTGTGAGTAATTTTTTTTGTATACTAAAGTTTGTAAATGACCATTATGTCCCCCCCACCCCCTCTCCCTCTCTTTTTCTTTCCCATATGTAAATTGGAAAATTTTGAAATATAATCTTTTTACATTTAAAAGAATTTCCCAATTAAACCAAATGGGTATTTCCCAATTTTTAGGCATTTTAGTTAACTTTTAATATAATTTAAAAATTGAGGTTATTTTACTTAAAATACCAACGTAACCTTAGTATGTAGGTTTAAAAAATCTGTGAACTATCTAAAAATTTTTTAAAAAAACCCCTCCCTTATAAAAAAAATTTTTTTAAGGAAAAGGGTTTCCCTTTTTAAGAAAAATCTACCTTACGTGTAATAATCCCAAATGTAAGTTTCGTTAATATTGGGGAAAAAGGAAATAAACAAAAATTAGGAAAATATTTATTTTTTATTATGTTTCCCTTATTTTAATAATACATCAACATAAAAAAACAGTTCTTTCTTAAATAATAAACTTATAGATAACAATAATTACAGGGATACCTACATAAGTGTTTTATCGCTTTATATAAGAACAAAAATACAAAACTATAGTAAAGAAAATGTTTATCAAAATCTAAAAATATGTTAAAAGTTATTTTTTTATTATCAATTTATTATCTAAACAATATACAGCATTTAAAAAGTCCCACTGGGTTTTCATATAAAATCTACACTGACGTCTTTGTTGATATTGGCGCCGTTATTATGTTATTTGGGTGAAAAAGCATTGAGGAAACTATGTCATTGTTTTATTCAACGAACGAGTCATTTTTTTTTTTCAACGCATGGCCAGAAAAGGCCATCAGCTTTTGAACCACTATGGGTATTATGGATTTGAAAAGGGAAATTTTAAGGTGAAAATTTTTGTTTTACGTTGTATTGAACCAATTGGGTCCTGAAATAAACCGATTTTAAAAAAATTTTAAAACGTTATAGTTATTAGACGATCCAAAAAATTTTTTAAAATTTTGAGGTTATAAAATTTCGTAACACTTAAGGAGTTTCTAAAATCAGCGCAAACGTCCCCACCCCTAATTACAATGGTAATCTAGTGTGACGTCATGCTAGATTTCAGCGCAAAACCATCGGGACGAATTAAAAAAAAAGGTGTGTTGTTTTGGGAATGGCAGCCCTGTGGAAAAATATCACTTTGCACATTTGTTAGAAAAATAAGTGTTGTATTATTTTCGTTATCTTGCTAACAAAACTGCTTTTCGTAGAAGTTCCGAAATTTTTTTATGAAAAACCATTTATGCTTTTCGCAAAAAAGTGTGTCGCTAATAGTTCTGTCGCTATCACTACATTTTTTTTTAAAAAATTGGTAAAAAGGGGAAAAAGTTTTCGGACCAATTAAGTATTTTGACACAACACTCTAGGGTGACACATACCAAATGATAATAAATAAAATTATAGCAATATTTGATCCTGTAAATACCCAAGCAAGTTGGAAGGTATATAAAAAGCCCAATGCTATGGCCCATTCGATAAAAAAAATGCCCCCAGCCCACTACAAAAATAACTGTCATGAGTGACCCCGCGATTTTCCGTAACAAAAAAACCACGAAATTTTTTTATGTGTTGCCCACTTAAACACTGATAAAATTTTGTGGGTAAGCATACTATTATCGGAGCCATAGTATCGTTTTCCGTGCGACGAAGCGGGGTATGAAACCATGTTCAAATGTGTACCGTCGTCGTCTCATCCCCCCTTCTATGCGAATTACATGTTTGGTTTTGTTTGGGCCCTATTACTTTCGATGGTTTTTTCTTTGATTATTTTAATTTGTGGGTTTCAGAAGTGTTTTTTGGGTTCATATAAACCTTCTTATTTTAGTAATAGGTGTTTATTAAATTGTGAAATTTTAATTTTGTGTTTATTGTTTTTACTTATAATATCTTTTAAAAAAATGACTAAGGTTGTATTTTTTCTTGCAAATTTGGCTAACGTATCTAAGTACCATTTTTTACTTTAGGTAAGTATTTTTTGTTTTAAAATTAGGTGCTTTTAGGTGCTTATAAACAATTAAAATTTTATAGGAAATTTAAAAAAGTGAAAAAAAGAAAGGTAACCAAACTAAAACCACAATGTTTGTGTATTTCTGGGGAATCACAAAAAAAAAAGGTTTACTCTTAGGTACTCATATTTTATTTCATAATTTAATACCCCTTTTTAAAGGATTAAAAATTCCCGGGGCAGACCAGGAAAATTTTTAATAAAACAGGTTTCACTAATTAAAAAAAAGAAAATACAATTTTTGTTAAAGCCCCTTTTTTTGCTTCTTTTGTATTTGTTTATAAAAAAAAATCAGATTTTTTTTCTTATACTTCTTATCAATTTTTAAGGTCGCCGTACTGTAGGACATAATATTTAACGGATCCTGTTACAATCGATACCTCCCAAAAAGGTTTAAATAAAAAATTTTAAACCACTATTATCTTGTCTCATGAATCTTTTTTTCCCAAATTAAAAATTATATCCCTTAAAAGGAAATTAAAAAAATTTTTCATTTTTTTAAGGGAAACCAGAATTTTTGGGATTTTTTCCCGAAATTTTGGGTAGAAAAGATAACCTGCATGAGATAAATTTATTTTATTGTACTTTCATACAAATTATAAATTTATAAAATATTGTTTGCCCCTTTCCAAACAACCCTTCCAAATCATGTTTTACAAACCAAGTTTTTACCTTTCTAGACCTTCCCGATTTCGATTTTTTTTTGAAACAGGGGCAAAATTTAAAAATCAAAATTTTTTTTTTTTTTTTTTTGACAACGTTTTATTTTTTAGATATCGATCCTTAAATATAATAATCTATATTAAAGTTATTTTACACTATTTTTTCCCCCTTTTTTTATCAAAAAATTGGGTAATGTAACACATGAGTACATGAAACTATTATACAATATTTAAAATTTATTTAAAAAAATCGTGTTGTCATTTATTTTACTAAGTTTTTTGGTTAAAAAAAAAACCCCCAAAAATATCGACCATTAAAAAAGAAAAAGGGCTGTGAAGTGGCGCCTCTATTATTTCTATATTAAATCAAATAATATAAAATCCAATATTACACAAAAAATTAATACAATATTAAACACCAACAATTTCTTTCCCAAAAAAAAAAAAAAAAACAGTAAAAGTATAGTTAGTTTAAATTTAAATTTTTGATGTTATGTTAATATATGGCAAAGAATTAGGGAAAATTGGCCTGACCAGCTATTTATTGCGAAAACCCCCGGGAGCCGATTCCCCCCTATTGCCCCCGCCCTCCCGCCTAGACAGTTTTTTCCCCACAGCATTGGCCTTCCAAAACCCTTCAAACTTCCTTGTAAATACCCCATTTAACAGGTAAAATTCGGAGAGAAAGGTCATAACTTGTTTAGAAAATTTTTTTTAGGTGGATCACTAAAAAAAATAAAATAAGTTAATTAAAAAAATGTAAACATGACAAGATATTAGTTTCTCGATACATTTTCCTTTTTCGTTTAATCGACTTTTTGCACATACTTCTTTATTGCCTAAAAAAAAAACCCTTTTATATCTAAATAACGCTCCCTCCAAATATTTTTTTACGAAATTCAAACAGAATTACATGCATTTTAAATTAAAATATAAAAGTTTCCAGTAAAATGGTATTTACGTCACAAGGGGAAACCAGACGCCTCATAGACAGAGGCGACCAAACTAAGTTCCAGTATTACATCTCTGATGAAAGTGAAGTAAATAAAATCCCAAGCGGTGCTAATTCAGAAAATTAAAAGTTTAAATATTTTTAGTGGATGTTCTGTTTATTTTTGTTTGCCCAAAAACACTTTAAAGAAAAAAAAAATATTGCTTTGGGTTTTAAAAAATCAATTACTATGGTTTCAACAATAAAACATTTATTGCTTTTGTTCAAAAAGTCGGTAATTATGATTCCCTAGGCTTTTTTTTTTCAAAAGATAGGGGAACAGTTTTTAGAGCTTTTATCTGCGAAATATATTTTTTTTTTGGGGTAATCGCAAAGAATTTAGGGGGAAAAAAAACCCCAACATTTATTATGTTGCAAATTTAATTAGCATTAAAGAATTTTATCTTTAATCGGAATAAAGAAAAGCAACGGATTTTTTTTTTAAATTTGAAAATAAATTAAAGAAAAAAAAAAAAACAATATTATAACCCGGAAAATTTTTTGTGACGTCACACGGCTTTCTGGTCTGACGAAAAATTTTAAAAGGGGTCAGACGTGAAAAATTAAAATTACGCAGAAACTGTTTTTTTTTCGGGAGAAAAGATTTTTGGGAAAAAATGGTTTTTAAGGCAAAAAAAAAGATTTGAAGGGGTTTTTGGATAAAGATAAATTTTATGCAAAGGAATTTTAACTGGAACACGAGTATATGTATGATGTAAAAAATGTAAAAAGGCAAACAAAAAAATTATGTTAAGTAAAATAAAAATTGCATTTCAAGTATATTTTTTTGAAAATAAATATTTTTTTTGTCATTTAGTGATAACTAAACTAAAATGTGCCATGTCGTTTATTGGCGTAAGTAAAAATAGAAAAGTTAGATTTAGCACTATCTTTAAACTTTTTATATTTTTTTTTTATTTTCACATCCTATTATTCTAAAATTTTTATATAGAAAACTTCTTCAAAATGCTAAAAAATAAAGTAAAGGCATTTTTTAAGTCTTTGGGTTTTTACATTCGGGAATACACTGTAATTTTATCCAAATAAATTAAAAAAAATATTTAATACGTTTTTTAAATACCACTACTAACACAACAGAACACAGTTTTTCAGATTACCCCAATTTAAACCAAAGAAATGTCATCCTTAAATAGGTTATACAAAATACCATTTTTTAAATTTTTAAAAGATCATTGGGTGCCCCGTACTCGACAATTTTTCCGTCATCCAATACCAACACTTTATCCCCCAGGTCACTATTGATCTTATTTTGTGAGCAATAATTAATACCGTACAATCCTTAAAACAACTTTGTATGGTTTTTTGTAAAACTGATCAGTTTTCTGACCCAAATTCGCCGTTGCTTCACCCAATACAAATTATTTTTTTTTTTTTGTACTAAAGCCCTGGCTAAACAAAGCAGCTTTTTTTGGGAATTTAAACAAAAATTTTTTATGGACGAATTTTTAATAGACGGGTTTAAAATTTTAAAAACCAACGGATCTAGGTGAACCTTTTCCCAAAGGGATTCCAGATCATAGCTTTCCGAATATTTGGTAATGGATCAATATTACCCCTAATTGCGCCTAAAAAAACCCATTAAAATCTTGGGGAATAATACTGATTTTAGATCTTAAATTATAAAGAAAAAAGTGTGCTAATATTTTTTATCAATATTATTTCTCCTTAAAAAATCATATAGTTTTAAATAGCGTAGATATTATGGATGATTTTCCTGCCCCAGCCCAGGGGACAATAGCGTTTTAGTTTTATCTTCAACATCAAAACTATATCCTGTAGAACTGCATTACTATCAAAACCTTTTTTTAATAAAACGTGATTAAAGTTAATTTTTCCACTGGGGGGCCCAGTTTTCCAGTTCTCTTCCAGTATTTTTTTCAAACTTTTAGCATCAGCGTATTCTGCAACCCCCTTTTCTAGGGATGTCGACGGTTTCTACCTCAGCTATTTGTTTAAAGATCCACTGAAGAACGTTGGATAAGGACATGGCTTGGGGAAAATTCCAAAAACCAACATCTCCCGCCTGGGTATCTGGAAAAAAATAGAAAATGAAATGTAAGCAATTAAAAATATTAGTAAAAACATTTTAACTAAAAAGTTTGAAAAACTTAGACATCGTTGCATTTAACTGGAGGAATAAGGGGTTAAATCCTAAAAATGGGCACGGGTGATACTATAGGATTTATGCAAAACTTTATAGGGGGATTTAAAAAAGGTAAATATTATAGGATTTTATATTAGTTGTAATTTCCAAAAGCGGGCCCTTTTCCCAAAAAAGAAAAGCTCTGAATCCTGAAAACAACAAGTAGTAACGTACCGAGGGCCCTTAAAAGGAAAACAAGAGGTAGTCTATTTCTGCAGCAGACATTATCAAAGGGGCCCCGGTCGAAGTACTTTTCCCGGGCTTTTCACTCCTCCAATCAACCGTGGAGTCAGGATAAGTAGTTCGACATCGGGGGAAAACCTTTTAAAAAAGGCCTGTTTAAGTTCCCGAGCTCAAGGTTGGGGCTTTACTGTCAACCCATCGGCCGTAAAAAGAGAACTTTACCTCGGACCCACCTTTGATAATGTCTGTTGCAGTTTCTAACGGCCACGGTTACCCCCAACCGTGAGCCGTGGGAAAAACTTTGACCTCGGGCCCACCTTTGATAAAATCCGTTGCTGTTCCTGACGGCAATTTTCCTCACAGTCAACCGTGATCCATCGGGGAAAAATATTTTGTCCCCGGACCCCCCCTTCGATAATACCAGCCGCAGTAGTAGACAAAAAAGATTGGGAAATACCAACAGATCACGGGGAAAAAGCCTGGGAAATCCCATATAATTTAGTTTGGGTCGGCTGAAAGTTACACACTTGATAAATAAGGGGTAGTTTATTTTTTTAAGAGTGGAAGCTCAGAGCGGAAGGAAACCCCCGCAGGTAACAGGTTCTACAGTCACGACACTATAAATGAAGGAAGAAGAAAGAGAAAGTGTGGGGTTTTCTAGATGTACTTTAAAGGAATATGTACGTACATGTTGCTCTATTGAATGCTGAAGGAAATTGCTTGCTAATACTTCCCGTCAGGGATCAATATAAATTTAAATTTTTTCCCCAAAATAAAAAGTTTTCCCCAATATAACCAAAAAATGAAAAAAATCTTTCGTTGTTGATTCATATAATATGCTGACGTATAAAGATCTTGGTGTCTATCATATTCAATTTTAGAATATCTTTTTTTCCTGCCCTTACTATCGATATACCTTCAAGGTGGAATTTAGATAACCAATTATTGGACTTCTTGCTAAAATATACAGAAAAATTTTTAATTAGAATATATTTTGATTAATTTATACAAAAATAATTGTTTTTAAATACATTATCTGAACTAGCTTTTTTTTGTTACCTTGTAAAATCTTTAAATAAATGTTTATAAAAAATATTTGTAAAATATTTTTTTGGGGTTTCTAAACCACTTTTTTTTTAATACATTTTAAAAAATCATACTTGCTGCTTCAGTTTCTTAGCTTTTCCAGTTGGCAAATAAAAGCGTAAAAGGAAAAAAAAGTGTTAAAACAGTAATATGATTAGTATAAAAATCCCCAGTTCACTGTCGATAATAAAAACAATGCTCAAAAGGAACTAAAAAATGACTGAAAAAATATTTTATTTATCTTTCCCAAAACTAAGTAACTTAATTTGACACAAAAAAAAACGATAAAAAAGGGCTAAATCAAATTTACTCGTTAGATCAATTATAACCAAAAAAAATGGGATGAACCAATGCGTTTAGCTGGGTTTTTTGACTTTGGGTTGTACGTCATTAATTATATGATTTATGCCAAAATAATAAATAAAACATTCGGTTTTTAACTAGATTTTTACCTCCCCGGAGTTGTTTTCAATTTAGAGTTGTTGATTGACAGAAAAAAGGTTTTTCAAAATAATAAAAAATTTTAAATCAAAAAAAGACATAAAGAAAAATTAAAAAATAAATTAAACATAAAACGTTTAAAATAAGATAAAGTCAAAAACACGAACCGGCTTTCTAAAAAAAACAAAAAAAACTTATAAATTTGAATACAAAAAAAAGGGATCTTATAACACTACAAAAGATTTTTTTTGGGAAAAAATATATCTCGATTTGTTTAAAAAAATGTGTATAAAAATTTTTGTGACTTACCCGAGCAATCAAAAAAACCAAAAAAGGATATATTCGTCAATGGTGTAAAAAATTTTTGGGCAACCGTTTTAAAATTTTTAAAAAGTCGTCAAAATTATTAACTTAACATAGCAACAACACAGCATTATGAATTTTTTGGGATTTAAACAAAAAAAGAACGCCGAACAACCTTTTAGGTAAACAGTATCGTCCAATTGTAATAAGGACTGTTTTAAATTTTTGAAAATTTTTTCGACAAAGCGTTCCTTTAATTTTTAATTGGTTTTTTTTTTTATTTATCATATCTGTTATTTTGGGTTCCAAGTTAACCCTACAAGAATAGAACATTTTTTTTAAAAATATATAGCAATAAATGTATTTATTTTTAAATATTAAAGTATTTAAAAAAAAAAAATTATACATGATAAACAGCGCAAAATTCCGTAAAAAATAGATTAAAAAAAGATCTTTTTCCCTTGTCTTATACAAAAAATTTTTTTTGAACTTACCAATTGCTGATAACTTAGACGCATACGACGTACAAAACGGGCAGCTGAAAAACAATTAATGGGATATAAAAACAAATATTCCTCCCACAAATCTGTAATATCTTAAATAGGTCCCCAAAAATTTCCCCCTTCCCTATTTTTCCTCATGAAAAGGGGGTTTTCAATTTTTCCATCATTTTCTTCAAGGTCAGCTGTGAAGGCATTCACTTTTTGTTCATACATAGGTATGTCCATAGTATCTTTAGATTCTTTATTGTGATCTCCGAGCTCCTTTCCGTTTTTTAATATCTATAAGAATAACAATGATAATCAAGGACAACATACAGGGTATCCGTAAAAAATATCTACAAAATGTTACGACAGAGCCCTGACGTGGGAAAAATAGGTCTATTTAAAAACCCCGTTCTTTAGTGTAACTGTTTTGTTTAAAGGGGAAAAAGCGTCTAAAATGTTTTAAAAAAGATTAGGAAATATTGTCAACTTTCTGGGGATATCCTTGGGTTGTAATAATGATACAATAAACTTTTTTGGTTTTAAAAATTTTTAATCATCCAGCCCACTAAGCAAAAAAACATCGTAATTACGTTACATTTATGTTTCCTTGTTCCTTTGTTACGTTTATCATCTTGAAACAAAAAGAGCGCCTTGAAAACCCAATAGTTTCGTTATATTTCCTTCAACTTAACAAAATCTTTTTACGTTAAAAATACAACGTTTTTTTTTAAACTTTAAAGGCCCCGTTACGTATTTTGATGGGGGGCCTAACACATATTCTGAAACATCCACGTTATATAACTTACGTTGTAAAAAAGGTTATTCTAAGGATTTTAAATAGGTGGTTCTGTTATGTTGATTATACAGGGTGTCCCAGAAATGTGGGGGAAACTCTCAGAATCTAATAGAAAAACTAAAAATATTATGACAAGTTCCCTAAACTTTTTTTTTGACCTTCCCTACGGAGATACAGGTAAAATAACGGACGACCGGGAAATCGTTTTTTTAAAAACTTTTAAAATACAAAACGTAATTTAATGTTTTTCCCAATTTTGGGCGGTTACTAGAAAGTTTTTTTTTTTAAAAAAACCCATTAAATTATATTTGGCTTATTTAAATTTTTCCAAGGGGCGGACTAGCTTTGGCCAAAAAAAAGCAATTTCTTAACATACTAGGCGGGGAAATTATTATTTTTTTAAAATGATGGT
>JAHBCN010027442.1:0-10153 GCA_019359885.1 Listronotus oregonensis | reverse complement strand
GGGCCCCCGGGAGGTCAAACAGAAACCGTACAGTGCTTTAATCACAAATAACTTGGTTGAATGGGGTGGTTACTAAATTAAAATGTTATATTTATTGTTTTTATTCTCATTTTAAAAAAATCATGAATTTCAAAACTTTTTTATTTTAATAGATAGCTTTGACAATGCTGGTTGTTTGTTACCAGCAAGTTTAAAATTTTAAACAATATTGCAGGTGGTAGAGGGTTTTCCCTTTCCGAGGCAACCCCACTTGCCCTTTTAAAACCCTGAAGTCTTAGTACGTTTCGAGTTCGGGGGTGAGTCATTTTTCCCTTCCCTCCCCCTTCTTTCTTTTTTTTTTCCCTTTTTCCTTTCTTTTTTTTTTTTTCCACTCTACAAAATTTGGGAAATAATGATGATGGCACCCGAACGTAAAGTTACCCGGGGAAAAACCCCCCTCATTCGGTTCCCCGGGGCGAGGGGAAGGGGGGCCACCATCAAAAGTCTGTTTGTTTACAAATATATGGGGCTTAACTCTAACGTGAACTCTGTTCACCAATTTCAACCCTCCAAACCCACATACTATTTCTTACCAAAACCCCAAATAAGTCCCAAAACAGCAACCAACCACCCCCTTTTTCCCCATTTTAACCATTTATTTTTTGCCCCCAGGGCCGGGTTTGTGCAGTTCGCAACGACCGGTTTGTTATTTTAATCTCGAATGGGGTAGGCCTGATATTCTTTGCTTAAACTTACTTTCAGATCTACTAAATTCATCGTGAAAATACCGGCCCCGGACAATTTACAACGAATTCTTTGATTTTTCAATAAAGATCGACAATATTTTTCCCAGTTTCCATTGGCCGGAATGTCCTCGGGGGTTTTAATGTTCATAATAAGGGTTGGCTAGGCTCCACAAAAACTGATACAAAAGGCAAAGAGAAAACGAATAGCAAAAGTCACCAATTATATAACCACCACTTTCCTAGGTTCCCAAAAATATTTTAAACCCCCCAGATTTTTTTTACTTCCCCCGAACCTATCGCATAGTAACGCTCCCCCTTTCGCTCTGACCATGGTTTTGGCCCACATTCACCATTTTTTAGGAACGAAAGATGCCCCCACAACCGTCTGGACCAACGGGCCACTAAGGGGTTGAGATTTCTTTGCCAACCCCTTGAATCCACCGTTTTTTACCACATCCTTCGTTTAAAAAAAACCGAAACAACAACAGGCATTTAGACCATATTCCCCCCCCCAAAAAAAACCCCTTTCAAATCACAAACCGGGGTTTTTTAAATCCGTGAAAAGCCAGACTTTTAAAACTTTAAAAAAAAAGTTTCTTCAAAAACCCTAGTCCCGAAAACGAAGTGCATCATAGCAAGAAATCGTATAATCAGACCATTCAGATGCAAAAACCGTTTTAAAAATCAAAAAAAAGAGCTCTCTCTTGCTAAACAGTAAAAAGGCGTTTGCCAAAAAAATTACAAAAATTTTTAAAAATTTTTTTCCCCTAATCTCGAAGATGGGAATTTTCTCTATCCGGAAAAAATGCATTTGCCAAACAATTTTTGTCATTCAATGATCCTCCTATTAATCTTCCTCTTCCAACAGTTGTCCCTGTTTCTCATAAAATGTCCGATATAATTTTTAAAGTCAAACAGATCAAACGTATTCTTTCTTCTCTTAATACTAAAAAATCGTCTGGGCTGGATGGCATACCAGCAATCGTCTTAAAAAATGTGCTCCCGAGCTTGCACCCATTTAACTCGCCTCTTTCGAATCTCTTACGACACGGGCATTTTCCCGGAGAGTTGGAAAGCTGCACGTGTGCAACCTGTCCCCAAAAAGGATCCAAAAGTCTCCTTCTAACTATAGACCTATATTTCTTCTTTCAGTTGTTTGCAAGGTAATGGAAAAATTCATTAATTCCCAAATCTTAAAGTATCTGGAAAAACATAAGATCTTACATGATAGACAATATGGATTCCGTCACAGTAGATCCACAGCTGATCTTCTTTCCTTTGTCTCACACAACTGGAACAAGTCCCTTGAGTTTCTTGGTGAATCCCAGATCGTTGCTCTTGACATATCCAAAGCTTTCGATTAGGTCTGGCATGATGGGCTTCTTAAAAAACTTCCTTCTTACGGTCTTCCACCTAAGCTTTGCTCTTGGCTTTCCAGTTTCCTTTCTAATCGACGTATATCAGTTAGTGTAGATGGTCATTCCTCCAGCTTCTACCAAATTAATGCTGGGGTGCCCCAGGGCTCAGTGCTGGCACCCACGCTGTTTCTTCTACACATTAACGATCTTCTCTCTTTCACAATCAATCCCATTCATAGTTTTGCTGACGATAGTACCCTCCACTCTAGTATTCAATTTCTTAAGCCACCGTGTAATTCTGATTTTGAAAACAAGCGCAGGTCAATGCAGATTCTTTCACAAGACCTCAAACTTATCTTGGATTGGGGCGCCAAAAATCTTGTTCAGTTTAATGCCTCAAAAACACAGTCATGTTCGCTCTCGCGAAAAAAGTCTGCAAATGCTCACCCCTTGCATATGAGCGGCCAAGTTCTGCAGAACAAAGAGTCGTTTAATCTAGTCGGCGTTACTTTTGAGAATATTCTCAACTGGCACAAACACATTTCATCCATAGCTTCGGCAGCTTCAAAAAAGATTGGATTCCTCTTTCGAGCCAGAAAATATTTCTTTCTTCCAATCTGTACACTCTGTATGTATCCCAAATCAGATCCTCTTTGGAATATTGTTCTTATGTCTGGGGAATGGCATCCCCTACAACACTTAGCATTCTGGACTCCATTCAAAAAAGAGCTGTTCGTCTTATTAATGATCCAACGCTCACAGAAAGGCTTCCTCTTCTTGCCCATCGTCGAGCTGTAGGGGATCTGTCGCTCTTCTATAGGTATTTTCACGGCTTCTGCTCAGAGGAATTGGCCAGTATTATTCCTTCTCTGGCAGCTCCCAACAGAGCAACACGTAGTGCAACTTTTATGCATCCTTTTACAGTTCAGTTAGAGAGGCCCCGAACTTCCCGCTTTCTTCGTTCCTTTATTCCTAGAGTGTCAAGACTATGGAACCTGCTGCCCGCAGAAGTTTTTCCTTCTCCTCCCAATCTCCAAAAATTTAAGTCCCGTGTGAACAAACTCCCTCGATCTCACCACACTGAAAACACCCACGGTACGTTAGTACTTAGGCATCAGCCTTCGTGGACTGTCCCAAGATAAAAAAAAAAATTTTCTATCGTGGGAATGCTGCCAGTTATGAGAGTATAAACTAAAAAAGAGTTAACGATATTTTTGGCAGTTTAGGGCTCCTTAAACAAACGTTAAATTTAATGACTTTAAACTATCAATCAGAACATTTTAGATTATAGGTGTTTTTTTAATCTCATTAAAGAATTGATGTTATTCTAGATGAAATTTATAAAAACGCCCGTTTTTACAATGCAAATTTAGATATTGCGAAATGCACCGCTATAATCCAAGTAAAACCGGTGTTTCTCAGTGTCTTTTTTTGTCGTCACGGGTTTGTACTCTCAGCCACCGCACAGCCAATAGGCCTTTTCATCATGTGACAAGCGCAAGCGCAGTCGCCATGTTGAAATAGCGGCAATTCAAAAGTTTCGTACTGTTTTGATCGACAATGGCTGGGAATGCAGTATTATCTCCCCAATTAGATCATTTACTGGAAAAAATCGTTGATGGTGCTTCACTGATTTATAATTCAGTTGAAGCCCATAATTGTACGCAATTAAAATGGTAGCTTAAATGTCATGGACGTCTTTAAAAAGGAAAAAGAAGTGAGCTGATTGAGAGGTTAGGCATCATTACTTCTTTACTATACAAAAAGTATCTATAATTTTATTCTAATTAGGCCTACCACATATATACAATTGTTATATTGATTAAATTGTATTGTATTTAAATGATTTATAGCTTGTATCACTCTTACAAACTTCATAACAACACCGCTTCTTCTTTCCTTTTCGTACTGATATCGTTATAATAATCGATTTAAAAAACCTATTTGCTAATTAAGGCACTTTTTTCTTTATTTTCGTATTTCTTTTCTTCAATAACTATACTTTCTTTAGTATTTTTTTATTTTAATTATGTGTTTACAGGCCCTTTAACATGCTTGTTTACAAAAAACAGTACGAAAAAAATGGCTGATACTGACGCATGCGCACAAAAAAAATTGTGATGAAAAGGCCTATGACTGCAGGTGTGATTTTGAAAAAAAAAATTAAGAATCAACCCTGGACTACAAAATACATCTTCACGGCACTACTAAACGGCAGAGGGAATTTCTCCTGGGTCCTCGAGAGTTAGGTACGCTGTTCCACATTTCAGCGGTAGTTCCCCGAAAAAGCTTTGTAACTTTCAACGCACAAGTTTACTAGTCGATGATCAAACAGGAAGTGAACAGAAAAGTTAGCTTTACACTATCATAGATAATAGGTTAGTTAAGTACTCTGTCATCGGCTTTGCGACTTCCTATCGAATTAAGAGTTCCTCCGCCATGATATACGCGTCGTTGCCAAATTAAATGACGTATTTTTACTTTATCTTTTTTCACTTAACTTCTTACTACAGATTACGGCGCTTACTCTTAATTTATTGCCAACATTTTCTGCCGGAATAGTTTTCTTGATTGAAGATAAAGACGATTACTGCACCTTGCTGCGCTCGACTGCACCTTTACTGCTTGTTACTGCCAGACACAGCAAAAAACTACTCAAACTGCTTGTCTACTGCCTATTTATATGGCTTATTAAATGCCGGAACTGCCTAGTGTCGGGGTTTATAGCTCCTTGCCAAGCCCCAGAAAAAACATCGATAGTTATCGCCCATCTCTAGTTTAAAGATCAATAGCCTTCCAAGCATGCGTCCTTCGTCTGTCTGGCCTCCATATTTTGCTTATTTTTTGTGTTTTGCCATTTTTGCAGTGCTACTATAAAAGTTAAAAAGAAAAGTAAAGGCTTCATATTAATAAAATCATGAGATCAAGGGCTGGAAGACGGTACGAAAGTTATTTAGTTGTATGTAGGGAATAAAATACTTCGGGAAAAGGGGGCAGTCAAGAAGGGCAGATATAAAAAGATGAAAGAAAATCCTCTAGTGCTTTGTTTTTGTAGGATTTAGATTAAAACTATAGTTTGCTTACATACCATGTATATTTTTATTATCGTTAAACGACAAATTAAAAATTTATTGATCACAGTTTCTTCTTTTTGTTACAATGTGTTCCTATATATGAGTTGTTTTTTAGTAGAGACCGTAGAAGATCCAGAAGTCGGGATCGTGGTGGTCGTGATCGGGGTCATGGCGGCGGAGGAGGGGGTGTTCGTAGAGGGCAGGCTGGGGCAACTCTTCGCAAACCACGCTGGGATTTAAGCCGATTGGAGCCTTTTAAGAAAGATTTTTATGTCCCTCACCCATCAGTATCCAACCGACCATATTATCAGGTTGAAGACTGGAGAAAAAGTAAAGAAATTACTTTAAAAGGGAAGAATATACCTGATCCGGTTTTCAGTTTTGAAGAAGCTGGGTAAGCATTCTAACTCAATATGAAAAATTTGTGATTTTTTTTATATAAGTTGAGGAAGGGGCTTGTGATGAAAATAATTTCAATAATATATTTACATACTTTGTACTATTCTTTATGGAAATTAACGTAAATAGGTATACAGGGTGATTAACGTTGAGTGTCCTATTAAAAGTTCTGGAGAACAAAAAAAATGATTTTTTTTTAAAGTTGGCATGTGGCCATAACAGGTGATAAGCTACATTTTAAGGTAACAATTGCATATACGGTTTTCTGCTATTTTTGGATTTTATGAATTTTTTTTAATAAAATTACATTTAAGTATCCTTTGGGATAGCAAATATACTACCGGAGAAGAGAAATTGTGTTTAATTTTTGTTTTTTCAACCAAATAAACTTACTGGATCTTGGAGTGAATTTGAGTGCTGGGCGGGGTAAAAACGTATAAATTGATAATTATTTAGTTAAACATAACACACAGAAACAGAAATCTATTGACAAAATACAGAAAATCGCGAAAAACAACTTTTAATTTAAATTTAAAAAATACAGGTTAGAAATAAATCTAATATCTGATAACACATTCTTTCTACATTGTCAAATTCAAAAATAAGTATCAACAGTGTTGCCAGACTTAATAATTTTCGGCCATCAAATTTTGATATTCTGGTTCTGTCTAAAATATAATTGGGATAATAAAGTTTTGCTTACCAAAACTAACCATGACCGACTAGGGGCTCTTGAATTTGTCTAAACAGTTGGTCATGGTTAATTCTGGTTAGTTAAAGCGGCTTTTTATTTTTCCCAATTATATCAGACGTGAAAATGGGGAACGTATTCGAAAAGACCGCCGATTTGGCAACACTGCACGCTGACGTTCCTTGTCATAATGGGGAGTTTTCGCATTATATGGAGAAAATCAATGGTAATTTTAAATTTTCAAATTAAAATACTAAAACACATAATTTCTCTTCTCCGGTAGTATATTTGCAATCCCTAAGGACACTGGAATATGACTATATAAAAATTTTACCATATAATCCAAAAATAGAAGAAAACCGTATATGCAATAATTACCCATTTTAAAAATATTTTGGCAAGTGCAGCGTTGCCAGATCTAACCAAAACTAATGGCAACATTGTAGTTTTTATATAGAACACCCTATTTTTTTTCTGCAAATTCGGATTCTACACAAAATTCCAAGTAAGTTTTGTTAACACCTTCCTATACCTATATCTTACCGTTTTTAAAAAAATATATAATTATTGGTTTTTTTAAGGAACATCACCATGTCAAAAAGGATTAATTAAATATTAATTGCCTAACCGAGCTGGATACTAGAAATTTTTTTGGGGTTAGACAATGCATGTATTTAATGATCTACATGCTATTATACCAATATATCCTACAGTGTGTCCCAAAAAAATTGCATTTTTACCGATATTAAATAATGATAAAAACTCTTTTTTTTTAAATACATCATACTGTATTTTATCCCATTTTTAAAAAGACCAATAATTTACCTCCAAATGTCCATACATGTTTGTATACCCATCTGCCACCGTTTTTTAAATATAAACGAATTTTAATTTTTTCTGTTTTTAAATACAATCCACAATAAACCACCGGTCTAATTTATAATTTACCTAGGTAGGCCATGAAAGTTTTTGATTTTAAATTATCCTGACAACTATTTGACATATAAGTTAAAAATTATATCGACAGTGGAAAGGTAAAAGGTCGTAAGCGACAAATACAGAACTTTATAGGAGAGCAATTTCAAATTAGAATTTTTGGAAAATAATTAATATAATCTTTTTGGAATACCAAAATTTTAGTTAACAAAAACGGGTGGGTTGTACGATTTTTGGACTTTGAACTATATCTATCAATTTTTGGCTATCCTTATTAGTTTTGAAAATAAGTGGCGCTTTAGTCATTACACATTTTTGATGTGGATATCAGCTGTAAGGTAACCTGCATTAAATCCATATAAATTAAATTACAGATTCAGGCAAAAGGCCTAATAAACCAATCTGTCTTAAATAGGAGGGAAGTAAAATGATTTATATAAAAGTCAAATGATAAACTTCTTTGAGTTAAAATACTTATGTAGATACACTGTTACATTAGTTATTAAAATAATGTCTTTTATTGCCAGAAAAATAATTGACATATATGATAAAGAAACGTCAATAACCAAATTTTGTTTTATACAGCTTGTTCCACCTAAAACTAACATCCAAATTAATGAAGGGTAAACCCAGGCTACTTGCGGAATGTGCTTGTAAATATTAGAATTAGGAGGGTCACAAAAAGACAATTATGTATTGAAAACATTTTATTCATTTCGTTAGTAAACTAAATAATTTCATTCTAAATAAACACTAAAAATAAATCTACTAAATTCTTGAATAAAGACAGATATTGAACATGAAGACTAATCGTCTTCTATATCTGTTTCATTCAATGTATCTTGAATATTGGTTGCATTTGGCAAGTTTAGGTATTCCTTATGTAGCCTTTGCGGTATGGTAAAATTAAGGCATAGTTTTTTCAAGTCATTATACTTTTTAATGGAGATAGGTAACATAGCTTTGTAATTTCTTTTTGGTTCCTGGTCTTTAGTTTTAAGTACTTCTATTTCCTCCGCTTCGGCTTCAGAACTCATTGAATATTTGACAGAAACTTTGAATGGGGTCGATTTTTTTAACGTAACTATTCTCATTTTACTCATTTTTCCCGTCAAATTACCTTTAAAATATTTTTCGGCTACTGCATCCCAGCCGTAAAAATCTGTGTGGGTTAAAACATGTACATGGTATGGTTTAGGGTTTTTCCTCGCTAAAGAAAAAACCGTTGCCCATTCTGACGGGGCCCAAATAATATTATTTGTAACACTTCTCTCTATTACAGAGTGCATGGAATCTACCGGCATATATGTGTGGCCTGGTAGAAGATAATTCATTTGGATAGACATCAGATTTACGCAACTTTGCAAACACTGGTGGAGGCATGCCAAAATAGTCTTATTTTTATTTTGTCCCGGGCAGGAGTCACTATATAAAATAAGATGTTTAATTGTACCACGTGTATCTACTATACTTATGTACGTTTTTAGAATGGTTGCTACTTCATTTGCCCCTCGTTTTCCTTCTGATTCATTCCAAGTGAAACAATATCCTTCCCTTGACCTGCACTCATAGAAAGTCAGATTATACACAGCAAGTTTTCTGGAATAATATAATAGCATGCTCTCCCCAAATGGAGTGTTAAGAACCTTTTGTAAATCAAAGGACGTGCAAAGTATGGTACTATCTTTAGTGTGGATTTCCTGGTGTATTTTAAATCTTGCTAACGTGTCCTCTTTATCTTTAAGGTGATTATTTTTTTCTTCTCCGAATTTACCTTCTTCGTCGTTTTGGTATTTAATACATTTGACACACTTGTCTTTCCGTGGTACATGAAAACCAATATTAAATTCTTTTAAAAAAATATTTTTAAAAACTTTCTCTCCCACAACGTCTTTTCCTTCACTTTGATAGTTTTGTTTGTATAACCGATACAAGTTTGTAAGGTTTTTAAACTCTTGAGGTAGGTAAAATTTTGAACTATTTTTTCGGCAATAATGGGAGGGGACCGCAGGCAAATTCTGAATGTAGGATTTTACGCTATCAATTAAGTCGCTACTAGTTTTATTAGGGGTACATGTTTCCCTCTGAGATCTTCTTGGGCTGTACCATATGAAGCGTGATTCAAAGTATAATGAACAAATTTCTGTGTTATATCAAGTGTATTTAATATGAATGTTAAACATACTTGTCTACGGCCTTCTCCTTCGTTAATAAAATATTTAAAAGTAGCATTTCGACGGCTTACGTCCTTAGTCCTTCGTCTTTTAACACATTCTTTTTTACTGTTCGCTACTAACCAATCGCGTCTTCTGTCAGTATCTAAATTCCAGAAATGGTCGAATATGTTTTGTCTCCTTTCTTCAGTTATGTTTCCACAGCCGTTAATACAATTTTTTTTGATACAAGGATTTACTTTCATATTGCGAGCACGAACAGAAACACCTTTTTTTGTAACATATTCCTTACCATTATTCCTCAGTGCTTTTCGTTGTTTAGATTTATTTAAACGTTTCTTCCTTTTTCTAAAGTCTTCGCTCTTGATTTCAGTATCGTTCGATTTTCTAGGGGATCCACCTTCACTCTCGCTTACTGACTCAGAAGTTCCTTCCCATGAGCTAGAAGTCTCAACAAAATCAGTGTTTTCATCATCAGATAGAAATTCGGTATAAGTTTTGTAGCATTTAAAGCTACAAGTTGTTTTTTTATATAGTTTTCTTCATAACAATAATATTATATTTAATTAGTATCAACGGCAATTAGTTATTTTCTTATAAAAATAAATTTAACGATTTCTAAACCTGTTTTATTATTTAATAATTGCGCCACCAGCCCTTTCCACGTGACGCCTGCTCGACTAAAGCCGTTTCAGATCGCTTACTGATAACGCTTCGATATGTGGGTACGATCACGGTGATTTGCAGCAGATGTTGTACCAGCGGACAATAAATAGGTTCTCTTTCCTGCTCAGGA
>JAHBCN010027441.1:0-10096 GCA_019359885.1 Listronotus oregonensis | reverse complement strand
TAATTAAATTTTTAAAAATCAATTTATGACAAAATGAATTTTTTTTTAATTATTCCCATAAGGAGTAGATAATGTAATATTAAATTTTTTTTTTCAGAAACGAGCTTTGTCGAACAAATATCTGTTACAAGAGGAACTTTTCGTCATTTTAAAAGGCAGGCAAAAATGTTCTTTTAAAGATGGTTAATGCCAAAATTACTGGACTGGATAATTGCGCAATTTACACAACGCACTTTTTGATGAATTTCTACAGTAATAATTCTAATAGATGAAAAATTAGTACAAAAACTGAACATAAATGGAACGTTCAACCGTTAACGTTACAATGGACAAATGATGTTACTTCAACCCATAAAACATTAAAATGTTACTATTTAAAAATTTCTGGCGATTATCTAGTTGCCAAAGAATTCGAAATGAGAAATGTAAGATCCATAAAAAATCTAGCCCTTCCACTTCAAGTTGTTTTATATGAAGATTTTAGATATCTTCCACACATACAGGGACTACCAATATCAGCCATAATCTGCCCACCTATGTTGCTAATTGGACAAGACAATGCCAAGCTCACGGTACCATGAAAAGTCATAGAAGGACCAGAAGGTACACCGATAGCGATAGAAAACTAAATAGGAATCAGATTAGAGTAGTGACAGGATTAATAACCGGACACTGCACTCTAAGAAAACATATGCACACTATGGGCATCTATAGAGAAGAACCCATTTGCAGACTATGTTACGAAGAGGAAGAGACAGCCTCTCACATCATATATGAGTGCCCTGCACTTACATACTGGAGAACAAATCAAAACCTCATGGCGGACACTAACCACCAGGAGGCTGGAGACCAGAAAAGAACAGTAAAAGGGCTACTACACCTATCTAAGGTGTCAAACCTTTTTAACTGAAACAAATACACAAGAGATACAACAAGCCCTGTAGGCTGCAGTGTCGAGGCGGACAAAACCTCAACTTGTGTATTTATTTTATCAATCAATCAATCAATCAAGACCAATTTAGGCTGGACGATACTTAGTGAGGTAGACAACACGACCAATCAACACGGTATTACCTTTCATATTTGTGAAAAAAAATAGAAGATGACCAATTACACCAACTGGTTAAAAAGTCTTTCACTTTTGATGCATTTGAAATCACAGTAGAATCGGTAACTAAAGAAGAAGAGAGAGCAGTTACCATTATGACGAACACAATAAAATATGTCAAAGACCGATACGAAATTGGACTAATTTTGAAATCTGATGATGTGAAGTTACCACCAAGCAAAAGCGCCGCTATAAAACGACTGCAAATAGTGGAAAAACAAATACAAAAAGACCGAGATTATGGAGAAAAGTACAATCAAAACATTCAAAGGTATCTCAATAAAGGCTATGCTAGAAAGCTAACGCCTGAAGAAGAGTTACAAGAAGGGCCAAAAACATGGTATCTTCCTTATTTTGGTGACTAATCTCTATTCAAAATCACAATGATCCGAACGATCTCCCGACGAAAGCCGATCGCGGCGGCCATTATAATTTATACTTGTAGCGAATCACGACTCATCTTAATCCCACCGCCGACCAATTACAACCCAACTTGCGCTTTATACCGGCGTTCCCTTCGCGTCTTAGGCAGTTCCCTCTCAGAAGTTTAGAAGAAAGGTTCTTGCTAAAAAATCTCTTGCTTCTAACACGTAGCTCTCGATAAATTGTTCTAGAAAGGTTTTATTATTTTAATATTCCCGATTTTAAAGTTTCACGGCTCGGTAAACAGTAAAGCGAATATTAAGCTTAGTTTTTACGTCTCTTCTCCTCAAAAATCTGTCAAAAGTGCTATTGTAATTATCATATTAGTTTTACGTAAATTTAAGAGACTTTTGTGTAAAGAAACGAATTCCATTTATATCTATGAAAAGTGCGTGGAATATAAGTGCATCAAAAACCCAGTCTTTTATTTAAAGAAAACAGCATATTCTCCAGAACCAGCCCAGCTTCTCACGAGTAGCAACAAGAGGTTTGCTACGCCCTATGTGGATAAATTCAAGGTAAATTTTGTCCATAAAGTTGGTCCTTCGAGCCGGATGGTTAAAATTAGTATTACTGGTTTAATAGACCCCCTTTAAGTGTTTATACTTCTTTAAAGTGGAAATACAAGACTAGATAGATTCTTGCGTATAGTTCTATCACTTTTTACCTATTAAGGTGTAATTGTTATTTTAACATAAAGTGCCAAATATCATATTTGTTTTATAAAACAATCAAAATGGCACCGGCTGAAAAGCCGACTATCGAGCTAGACTCGCTAAACTTACCCCCCCGCGTAGCAGCCTGGTACAAGGCAAATGGTGAAGTCGCCAAAAAGACTAAATCCCCGTCACACGTTGCCCTTAACAGGGCACGAAAAACAAAATTCTCACGAGAAGTTACCGCCCCCCAATTCGTCCTTAACCTGGGCGAAAAATTGGCATTGAATGCCAATAAAATCAAAAATCTGATCAAGACCGGCGCCGAAGAGCGTCTTAATGCCATCCCAAAAGTTACTGGGAAATCTAGATGGCTGGAGGTGAGGATCGAATCCTCTGTAGAGCTCCTATGGGAGAAAACAAAAGGTGGTAAAATCCACCTCGAAGATCTATTGCTCGAAAAGGGCAATAAAAAATCTTTCAACGCATATGCTAAACTTTTAGCATATACAGAAATCCTTACCACCCTTGCCGCCGATTTAGCGGCAATAAAAAGCCAAATCCCCCCGACCGAACTTGAGCTCATTGAAGCTCGCATCAACCAGGGACGAGTCCCTAAGATGGAATCCAGTCGATTCCAAAACGAAGAGAAGATTGTGAGCGAGTTCTCACAATCAAGAGATTGGCGCAAATTGGAGGCTGCGCGCCAAATCAAAAATAAAATGGCGCTAGTGAGAACACTAGCCAAAAAAAATACGAAAAACTTGGTAGCAAAGGATGCCAAGAAAATATTGAGTTGTAATAACTCAATCCTCGCCCTTAAGGCTGAAATTAAGGGCTTAATTGAATCGGCCGAGAACCTCCAGGCCCCAAAGCGCAAAGAGTGCGCTAGTTTTGAAAAGCAGAACGCTTTTCAAATCGCTGAAACCAAGCTCCTTTTGAGGGGCTTTAAAAAGTTCATGGTTGAGGAACCCAGTGTATCGGGTTCGGGACTGTGCATCGTCCGACGGTGGTACATGTCCCAAGGACAGAAACGGCGCGCAGACGCCAAAGTGAAGTTTTTAACCAAAAACTTCTTTGAATCCCTCGCTTTCCTTCCCCTACCGTGGGAAGATGACTTAGATCTCGAGTGTGCCGATGAAGGCTACTCGACTGAGGAGGAGGAGGTCTTGCCCCGCAAGACCCAAAAGCAGATTCGCGCTGAACAACGCGCGAGAAGATTTGGAGAGCCCGATGGGCTCAGTTTGGACGAGCTTATTGCTCGCATTAACGCCCTCCCCTATACCGCCCCCGCCACCACCCCGACCCCGGATCGCGACCCAGAGCTGCAAAAGGCTCTTAAAACAAAAATGAATTTCCCCTAGCGACAGACGCTCTTTTAACCGCTACTTATATGGATGATATTTTATACTCTTGTGACCGTTACGAAGACTTAGTACAAACTTACATGGAATTAAAAACGATTTTAAACTCGGCGGGGTTTAAATTACATAAATTTAATTCTAATTGTCCGGAATTTTTAAAAAATATTTGTAATACCGAACAAGTTCCTAATTACAATATAAAGCTCGAAAATACCTCTAATAAAGTATTGGGCATTTATTGGAACACGATAGATGATTATTTTTCAATTTCTCTCCCAAAACAATCACATAACGATAATGTCACAAAGCGCGAAGCCCTCTCGATGTTAGCTCAAATGTTTGACCCACTGGGTCTGATAAACCCCGTAGTCGTAATTGGGAAGTGTTTTATACAAAAATATGGTTAAATAAAATCGATTGGGATGACAAATTACCCTTGGAAATGATGTCTGAATGGGAAAAATTTATAAATGATCTCTCGAGTTTGTCGCGACTAAAAATTCCCCGGTACATTTTTGTAAATAAACAGATTTTAAAATTGAACTACATGGGTTCTCAGACGCCAGTATTAAGGCATATGGCGCCTGTATATATATTCGTACTGTCTATGTAGACCATTCTAATTCCTGTAATTTAATAACAGCTAAATCACGAATCGCTCCAGTTAAAACAGTGACATTACCCAGATTAGAGTTGTGTGGTATGGTAATTCTTGCAAAATTAGCACGAAAAGTTCTATGTATCTTTGAAAATAAATTAACATTTGACTCCGTTAATTTATGGACAGATTCACAAATCGCGTTATGTTGGACTCGATCGCACCCTTCCCGATGGAACACATTTGTTTCAAACAGAGTAAGTCAAATTCAAAATCTATCGACAGGCGCTGTCTGGAGACATATTAAGTCGTCCAGTAATCCTGCCGATCTACTTTCGCGCGGTATGTTTCCCAACGAGATAGTCAACTCGAATTTTTGGTTCCACGGCCCTAAAGTTTTTCAGGATTCAAAAATTGATTTTGATCAATTCGATTCGATCGAAAGCATTTCTGACCCACCAGAAAAAAGAAAAATTGCTATGTTAAATACTCGACAAAACGAAAATCACAAATTTTGGAACTCCATATTTTTAAAATATTCTTCCGTTACTCGTTTACAACGAACAGTGGCGTGGTGTTTTAGGTTTTTACATAATATAAAAAAATTTGAAAATAAAATATTGGGTCCTCTTTCGGTTGATGAGTTAACTAATTCGATGAATTTTGTTATCAAAATTATACAAGAAACGTGTTTTAAACAAGAAATTTATGAAATAACAAATAACATATTAGTGACAAATAAACACATTTTAAGTCTTAAACCTTTTCTTGACAGCTCAGGTCTCATTCGAGTAGGAGGTCGCTTATCAAATGCGGATATTCAATATAATCAAAAGCACCCCCTTTTGTTACCTTCTAAAAATTATGTGGTGTCACTACTTTTAAAAAAGGAACATATACGATTAGGGCATGCAGGGGCACAAACAGTTCTAAGTAACGTAAGACTAAAATTTTGGCCTCTAGACGGACTACGAGAAGTTAAACGAGTAATTAGAAAATGCATGATTTGCTTTAGATTTCAAGTGAAACCAAGTGAACAAATAATGAGTGACTTGCCCAAAGATAGAGTAACTTTTTCACGTCCTTTTCAGAAAGTAGGCGTTGATTTTGCTGGACCCATGTTTACAAGATCTTCTCGATTGAGAAAAGCCCCGATTCAAAAGTGTTATGTTGCGCTTTTTATTTGCATGGTAACGAAAGCGGTTCATATAGAAGTAGTTTCGGATTTGTCAACCGCTGCATTTCTCGCTTCTCTTAAAAGATTTATCTCGAGGAGAGGAAATCCGTCTGTGATTTTCAGTGACAACGCAACGAACTTTTTAGGTTCAAGCAACTATCTGATCGAGTTGCGTAATTATTTTAAAAATAAACACATAAATGATCAGATTAAAGAATTTTTGTCAACGTTAGAAATAAAATGGCAATTTATTCCCCCTCGCAGCCCTCACTGGGGAGGCCTTTGGGAATCGGCAATTAAAGGCGCTAAATATCATTTGGTTCGCATAATAGGTAACTCTAAATTAACCTTTGAAGAGTTGACAACTGTTTTGACCCAAATCGAGAGCATTATGAATTCACGCCCGTTGTGCCCGGTTTCAAACGATCCTTCAGATTTGGACTATCTTTCCCTGGACATTTCTTGATAGGAGCTCCCTTAACTTCATTCCCAGAGAAAAGTCTAGTCGATATATCTGAGAATAGGCTATCATTTTGGCAGAGATGCTCACAAATGCAACAACAATTTTGGAAGCGATGGTCAGTTGAGTACCTTAACCGCTTACAAAATAGACCGAAATGGCTCAAACCTACTGAAAATCTTAAAACTGATGACCTGGTATTACTTAAAGAAGACAATGTTCCTCCTTTAGTTTGGCCTAGAGCACGTGTGGTTGAGGTAATACCCGGACCTGACGGTAGAGTGGAGTTGTTAAATTGAAAACAAAGGATGGATTTTTTTCTCGCAATGTTACTAAAGTTTGTCTTCTACCCAAACAAGATGGCAATAATTTTTAATATATTTATTAACTTTTATATATTTAGTAATCTTTTTGTACATATTCTCCTAGTTACTTTTCTTTTGTATTTTTATGAATGTTCTTTGTTGTTTGATGTTAGCTTAACATCAATGGGGCGGGAGTATGTTAAAACATATCGTTTTAACTAGCCAATGCAACTAATCTCTATTCAAAATCACAATGATCCGAACGATCTCCGACGAAAGCCGATCGCGGCGGCCATTATAATTTATACTTGTAGCGAATCACGACTCATCTTAATCCCACCGCCGACCAATTACAACCCAACTTGCGCTTTATACCGGCGTTCCCTTCGCGTCTTAGGCAGTTCCTCTCAGAAGTTTAGAAGAAAGGTTCTTGCTAAAAAATCTCTTGCTTCTAACACGTAGCTCTCGATAAATTGTTCTAGAAAGGTTTTATTATTTTAATATTCCCGATTTTAAAGTTTCACGGCTCGGTAAACAGTAAAGCGAATATTAAGCTTAGTTTTTACGTCTCTTCTCCTCAAAAATCTGTCAAAAGTGCTATTGTAATTATCATATTAGTTTTACGTAAATTTAAGAGACTTTTGTGTAAAGAAACGAATTCCATTTATATCTATAAAAAGTGCGTGGAATATAAGTGCATCAAAAACCCAGTCTTTTATTTAAAGAAAACAGCATATTCTCCAGAACCAGCCCAGCTTCTCACGAGTAGCAACAAGAGGTTTGCTACGCCCTATGTGGATAAATTCAAGGTAAATTTTGTCCATAAAGTTGGTCCTTCGAGCCGGATGGTTAAAATTAGTATTACTGGTTTAATAGACCCCCTTTAAGTGTTTATACTTCTTTAAAGTGGAAATACAAGACTAGATAGATTCTTGCGTATAGTTCTATCACTTTTTACCTATTAAGGTGTAATTGTTATTTTAACATAAAGTGCCAAATATCATATTTGTTTTATAAAACAATCAAAATGGCACCGGCTGAAAAGCCGACTATCGAGCTAGACTCGCTAAACTTACCCCCCCGCGTAGCAGCCTGGTACAAGGCAAATGGCGAAATCGCCAAAAAAAATACCCCTTCACATGCAGCCCTCAATAGGGCGCGAAAAACCAAATTTTCGCGAGAAGTCACCGACCCCCAATACGTCCTTAACTTGGGCGAAAAGTTGGCATTGAATGCCAACAAAATTAAAAAATTGATCATGACCGGCGCCGAAGAGCGCTTGAATGCCATCCCGAAAGTTACGGGAAAGTCCAAATGGCTGGAGGTGAGGATCGAATCCTCAGTGGAACTCCTATGGGAGAAGACAAGGGGTGGCAAGATCCACCTCGAAGACCTATTGCTCGAGAAGGGCAATAAAAAATCTTTTAATGCTTATGCTAAACTTTTAGCATATACTGAAATTTTGGCCACCCTTGCCGCAGATTTAGCGGCAATAAAATCTCAAATCCCCCGCACAGAGCTCGAGCTCATTGAAGCTCGCATAAACAAGGGCCTGTTCCCTAAGATGGAATCGAGTCGATTCCAAACTGAGGAGAAGACCGTGAGCGAGTTCTCACGATCGAGGGACTGGCGCAAACTCGAGGCCGCGCGCCAAATTAAAAACAAAATGGCTTTGGTGAGGACACTCGCCAAAAAAAAAATACCAAAAACTTGGTGGCTAAAGACGCCAAGAAAATACTGAGTTGTAACAACTCAATCCTCGCCCTTAAGGCTGAAATTAAGGGCTTAATTGAATCGGCCGAGAACCTCCAGGCCCCAAAGCGCAAAGAGTGCGCTAGTTTTGAAAAAGCAGAACGCTTTTCAAATCGCTGAAACCAAGCTCCTTTTGAGGGGCTTTAAAAAGTTCATGGTTGAGGAACCCAGTGTATCGGGTTCGGGACTGTGCATCGTCCGACGGTGGTACATGTCCCAAGGACAGAAACGGCGCGCAGACGCCAAAGTGAAGTTTTTAACCAAAAACTTCTTTGAATCCCTCGCTTTCCTTCCCTACCGTGGGAAGATGACTTAGATCTCGAGTGTGCCGATGAAGGCTACTCGACTGGGGAGGAGGGGTCTTGCCCCGCAAGACCCAAAAGCAGATTCCCCTGAACAACGCGCGAGAAGATTTGGAGAGCCCGATGGGCTCAGTTTGGACGAGCTTATTGCTCGCATTAACGCCCTCCCTATACCGCCCCCCCCACCACCCCGACCCCGGATCGCGACCCAGAGCTGCAAAAGGCTCTTAAAACAAAAATGAATTTCCCTAGCGACAGACGCTCTTTTAACCGCTACTTATATGGATGATATTTTATACTCTTTGACCGTTACGAAGACTTAGTACAAACTTACATGGAATTAAAAACGATTTTAAACTCGGCGGGGTTTAAATTACATAAATTTAATTCTAATTGTCCGGAATTTTTAAAAAATATTTGTAATACCGAACAAGTTCCTAATTACAATATAAAGCTCGAAAATACCTCTAATAAAGTATTGGGCATTTATTGGAACACGATAGATGATTATTTTTCAATTTCTCTCCCAAAACAATCACATAACGATAATGTCACAAAGCGCGAAGCCCCCTCGATGTTAGCTCAAATGTTTGACCCCCTGGGTCTGATAAACCCGTAGTCGTAATTGGGAAGTGTTTTATCAAAAAATATGGTTAAATAAAATCGATTGGGATGACAAATTACCCCTTTGGGAAAAGATGTCTGAATGGGGAAAAAATTTTTAAATGATCTCTCAGTTTGTCGCGATAAAAATTCCCCGGTACATTTTTGTAAATAAACAGATTTTAAAAAAATTAACTACATGGGTTCTCAGACGCCAGTATTAAGGCATATGGCGCCGTTATATTCGTACTGATTGAACAATTCCGTAATTTAATAACAGCTAAATCACGAATCGCTCCAGTTAAAACAGTGACATTACCCAGATTAGAGTTGTGTGGTATGGTAATTTTGCAAAATTAACGAAAAGTTCAGATCTTTGAAAATAAATTAACATTTGACTCCCTTAATTTATGGACAGATTCACAAATCGCGTTATGTTGGACTCGATCGCACCCCTTTGATGGAAAAATTTGTTTCAAACAAGTAAGTCAAATTCAAAATCTATCGACAGGCGCTGTCTGGAGACATATTGTCGTCCAGTAATCCTGCCGATCTACTTTCGCGCGGTATGTTTCCCAACGAGATAGTCAACTGAATTTTTGGCCAGGCCCCAAAATTTTTCAGGGTTCAAAAAATTTATTTTGATCAATTCGATTCGATCGAAAGCATTTCTGACCCACCAGAAAAAAAAAAAAATTTCTATGTTAAATACTGACAAAACGAAAATCACAAATTTTGGGAAATCCATATTTTTAAAAAATTCTTCCGTTATCTTTAAACGAACAGTGGCGTGGGGTTTTAGGTTTTTACATAATATAAAAAAATTTGAAAATAAAATATTGGGTCCCTTTTGGTTGATAGTTAACTAAATTTGATGAATTTTGTTATCAAAATTATACAAGAAACGTGTTTTAAACAAGAAATTTATGAAATAACAAATAACATATTATGAAAATAAAACACATTTTAAGTTTAAAACCTTTTCTTAAGCTCAGGTCTCATTATAGGAGGTCCTTTTCAAATGCGGGTATTCAATATAATCAAAAGCACCCTTTTTTTACCTTTTAAAAATTTTGGGTGCACTACTTTTAAAAAAGGGAAAATATACGATTAGGGGATGCAGGGGGACAAAAAGTTCTAAGAACGTAAGACTAAAATTTTGGCCTCTGACGGATCAAAGTTAAAAGAGTAAATTTGTGCATGATTTGCTTTGATTTCAAAAGGGGAAACCAATGAACAAATAATGAGGACTTGCCCAAAGATAGGAAATTTTTCCCTCCTTTTTGGTAGGGGTTGATTTTGTACCATGTTTACAGATCTTTATTGAGAAAACCCGATTAAAAGTGTT
>JAHBCN010027440.1:0-10074 GCA_019359885.1 Listronotus oregonensis | reverse complement strand
CCCTTTTTTTTTTATTAGAATTAATAGACCCCTTTCCCTTTTTCCAGTCAGATGTTCTAAGAACGGAGCTTTAAAAGGTTTTATTTTAATTTTCTGGATAAGGGCCCCTCAACCCCAGAAATTAAAATTTTTTCCCAAATTGTTTTTTTATAAAAAATTTTGATGGGCACAAACAATGTGATCCGCCCAAAGGGATTGCTTTGGATTAGTAAAACCCGTTTTTGTTAATAACTGTCATTTCCCTGCTGAGCGGTAACCATCTTCCCCATAAAAAAAACCCGGGTTTGGGCCCCACAAAAAAACGGGTATGGGAATCTTTGTTCAAGGGGCAACCGAGGAGGATTCATCGTTTGGCGAATTTTTTTTATTTTAAGGGGGAAAACTGATAGGCCCCCCAACCCCTTCCAAAAAAACATGAATTTTTTTTTTGGGGAAAATTTATTTTTAAGCAAACGGAACTGAATTTGGTAGTTATTACTAAAGTTTATCGTTCCGATTGAGGTTAGGTCAACAAAAGTGGGAAAAAAAGGGGGAAGATTACACGAAATGTGACAAGCATAATTCATAAATTTTGTTTAACTTTTGACGTTCACCCCAAAAACAGCACTTTTTTATCGAGGAAAAAGAATTGCCCAACGGGGTAAGGCTCGGTGGCGCGGTAAAATTCAAATTTTGAGGGCCTTTTCCCCTAATGCGTTTTTTAAAACAAATATTATATTAAATTAGAAATATTAAATGTAATTAAATAAAATCTATTTGGACAAAAAACTTTGTTTAAAAATTTTAAATTTGGGGCCACCGGTTCTGGACCGCCCAAGGGGGGTCAGACCCCCCCCCCCCTTTCCCAGGCTGAAAGGGAAAATTTTTTATGTTTGGGGCTTGACGGTGTTGAGGGGAAAAGGGATAAGATGGGGAAACATCTAAAAACCTGCAAAATCCCATTTTGATGGCCCCCTGCTTTGTGGACGTCATAAAAATAAAAAGGGGGGGTTGGGGATTCCGGGAAATATTGTTACTCTTGGTTATACTGCGTTCAGATAGCGTAAAAGGCAAATTTATAGGCAATGGTTTACATTTTAAATCCTTTAAATTAAAAATTGATTCCCCTCCAGTAAAAATTATTTTATTTTAACCCATTATTTTAAAACACAATAAAAAATAATTAAATATATAAAACAAAGAGATAATTATATCAGTTTTTTTTAAAAATTTTTTAATTTTTGTTAATGTCACCCCTTTTTTAATGTCCTTTTTATTATTTTTTTGCATTTTAGTGTGGTTTTAAAAAAAATAAATAAATGAAAACCCATTTATTTTTTAAAGTTTTTTTAAAATTTAACGATAATTTAATTAAAAGCTTTCAAATTGTCGAAATTCCCGCCGCCAAGTCGCTGGGTAAGTTTGAAATAATCATTTTTGAGGGCGACGAAATTGTTTAATTTTTTTATTTTACAGGATAATTCAAAAGACTTTTGAAAACCCAAATGATTTTCCAAATTTCAGTATGTTTCCAAAAAATTCCCGGGAAAAGCCTTTTTTCGAACAGGGTGTTAAAGTTTTATTTTATTTTGTTTTTTTTTATATAACTTTAAATACACCATAAAAAACGAAAATTAGTGTCGGGGATTTTCAGGTTGAATTCGAATCGATGTTATTATTGCCTACCTAGGGGGCGCCATTAAACCCTTTTTTTTTTTTTTGGGTTCATAACTTTTTAAGGGTACTTTGGGACATTTTTTATTAAAAAAAAGGGTTCCTCCGTCATATTTTTCCAAAAAGCCACCCTTTTTTGAAATACAAGCAACCGTTTTCTAAAATTTTACTTAAAATTTTTGAGTCGATTATAACCGATGATGTTGAAGTTATTACATTTTTTTACATTTTTTTTAAGATGGCTTTGGGAAAGAATTATTTGGAAGTGGTTTTGGAATTACTTTTTGTGCCAGTCAAACCCGTTATTATTAAAAAAAAAGAAAATAAAATAAAAATTTAAAACCTTTTTTTTTGAAACGAAGCGTTTCCGGACATAATTTGGGCACATAGTAGAATATTGTGAAATCACCTCTCAAAGTGTTTTTTAAATTTTCCTTATAATCCCCCTTTTCCTTTGCTCAGGCTTTGAGTTATGGTTTTACGATCTGAGTGTTTCTGATGTCAATTTAAATTTCAAAATGCTTTTTTATAACGTTTTTCTATCTTTTTGGGGAACAGGTTTTAGCGTCCAAATTTCAATAACCATATAGTTTTTTTTTTAAATAATTTTTATTTTTTTCTGCGTTTTGTTTTTTGTTTGTTTTTTATGCAGGTTAGGGGAAAAATAACAATTTTCCATTGGCACTTTGACTGAAATTAGGCGCTTTTTTTACTTTTTTAAAATGTGTTCAAGAAAAAATTGCGCAAGCTTGTGTTTTTTAATCCTAAATCTTCTAATACTTTTATTTATCTTATATTCTTTTTTTTTTATTATTATTTGTGTAAAAAAGTAGTGATAACCCTTTTTTATAAATAAAAATTATATTTTTAAAAAATGTTAAATGATACAAAGTCCTTTAGTTTCTAAATTACAAAATTTATTTCATAGCAAAAATAATACCAAAAAAAACTTATTTGACCTTAAAGTGGGCCTAAGTTTTCAAAATTTTTTAAAAAAGACAAAAACCAACTAAAATAGGGTGCCCAAAGGGAAAAAAACGACTTTGGTCTTAAAAAACCCCAAATTGATTTCCCAAAAGGGAAAAACCGATTTTTTTTTGTTTTTGTTTTTTCAATAATTTTTTTTCAAAGAATTTGCAAAAAATCAAATTTGGGGTTGTGTATTCCCCTCCATAATTTTGCGCCGCACGCCCCACCCCACTTGTTTAGATAGCAAAATTTTTTTAAAGTTATAAGACTGTTTATTAAAAGTTCCCCGCCAAAAATGAACCCTTTTTTTGGTTTTTCCGGGGCAGGATGATCGCGTTGAAAATTTTGCCGGGGCTAATCTGGGTTAACGGTTTAGAATTTTTTAAAAGTCATTTGTGTTATTCAATGATTTTAGTAGGCAACCGTCAAAATCACATTTTTAAACATTTTTAAAAGTTTTAACTTTTTAAAAAGAAGTTCATTGCAAAATTTTCAACCCGATCATCACGGGCAAGACATCTGTTTTGAGATGTTTTTAAAAATTGAATTTTTCATGGAAAAAATTTTTTCATCAATTTTTTTTCGAACACCACAAAACCAAAGCCAAAAACAAAAAACGCAACCCTAAAATAGCTTTAAAGGTCACTGGGGAAGGACTTTTAGGGGGATTTTGGGGGGTTTGGGGATTTGAGAAAAACCTTTTTGATCAGCGTGTTGAAAACTATTACTTTGAAAAATTTGGGAAAAAATTGTTTTTAAAAACCCTTTTTCATAGAAAAATTGCAACAATTTTAAAATGCGTTTATCTGGAAAAAAAGGTTCCAGAGAATTTAAAAAATATACATTTTGACCACGGGGAAAAGAGGAACTTTTTTTTTTAAAAACAATAATGTACTGTTAACAAAAAAGGGATATAAAACAAGTAGGAAGGGGGTAAACTGACGCCCCACACAACATTTTAAAAAAAGACGAATTTTAATTTTCACCCCAAAGAACCCCAAAACTCTAATTTTGGAAAGCTTTTTAGAAAAAAATTATTAAAAAAAAACGAAAAAAAAAATTAAAAATTTTAATTATCAGCCTTTTGTTTAAAGGCAAATTTACGTTAATTGCAAATTTGACCTTGAAATTTTTGGTTACTCTTTTTCCCATTACTTTTTGGGAACCCAAAAAAACCAGATGTTATTGGCCTTGAGGCGGGCAAAGGGAAAAAAATTTTTCCTTTTAAAAATTTCCAAAAAAGTTAATTTTATGTAGCACTTTAGAAAAAAAAAGGGTTTTAAAAGGAATCCATTATTTGGGTTTTTTTTTTGGAATTTGATCAAAAGATTCAAAAAGAAAATTTTAAAAAAATAAACCCTTATTTTTTTTAAAAAAATTAAAGTAATTTTATAAAAATATGGGAGGAAATTAAAAAATTTGATCAAATACAGGGAAAAAATACAAATTTAGGTTTTGGGTTTTTGAAAAGTTTTTTTTCTTGGGAGTTTTCAACAAAAAACATTTTTTTTTAATGAAATTTCTAAAATGAAAAAATCAGAATATTGAAAAGTTAAAAATTATTATAAACAAAAAATTTAAACTTTTTTTTAAATTTTTTAGACAAAAAGATTTTTGTTAGGTAGGGTATTTAAAAAGGGGGCTCCACCGACTCAAAAAAAAATTTAAAATTTTTTAAACATTTTTTGAAATTTTTTCCCCCCTTTTAAAAATCTTTATTTTTTTGATATAAAATTTGAAGAAGATTTTCGGGAAAAAAAAATAGTTCCAAAAAAAACACACCCGTTTTTTTAAAATAAAAACCCCCAAAAAATTTTTTAACCCCAATAAAATAAAACTTTATCATGAAAAACGGAAATTTTAAATTTTAAAAAATCTGTTTTTAAAAAATATTTAGCCATGGATAAAACCCCTTTCATAAAGTTAAGCCGCTTATGGTTCGTTTTAAACCAAACAAAAATTAATTTCCTTAAAATTTTTATATTTTATTTAAGGGGTTGTATCCATGGCTAACTATTTATAAAAAACGATTTTAAATTAAAATTTTACAACTGTTTATCCAACATGAAAGTTAATATATTTAAAAGAGGAAGTTTTACAAAATTTTTAAATTTTTTCAATCAATACGGGGGTGTTCCTTTTAAAAAAACAATTGGGGTTAGGGATTTTTTTAAATTTTTCCCGGATCATCATTTGTTTTTCTATTTTTAAAACCTGAAAATTTTCCCTGAAAAACCCCGGCAATTTTCATAAAACTATTTTTTTTTCATCTTAAAAATAAAGTTTTTGGGGGCAATTATACGGGGAACCCCCTTTGCACAATGAAGACTAAAGTTTGTAAAAAATTTCGGTCACTTAAAAATTGGGTTCAACTTGTTGAAAAATTATTAAATTTTTTTATTATTATTATTTGGGAATTTTCAACTAAAATTAAAAATTTAAAATTAAAAAAAATAATAATAATATTTAATCCCCCAAAAAAATTAAATTCATTTAAGGTTAAATTTTTTAAAGCCTAGAAACGTTGCGCGGGGCCCTTTCTGGGTTAAATTAAAATTAAAATAATTAAAAATAAAACCCCAAGTTGTCAGTTTTTTTTATTTAAAAATTTTCCCCCTCTTTAAGGGCTTTTTTTGAATTTTTATCTTTTAAGGTTTTTTATTTTTCATCGAAAATCGAAATTTTTTTTTTCGTTTTTTTTTTAATTTTAATTTCAATTTTTTTTGACAGAAAAATCCTCCAAAAAAACCTTTTCCCCAGATTTGCATTCCGCGTAATTGAGCCTTGCTTTAATTTTTTGAACTTTAAAAATTTTTTTTAAGGGGAAAAAAATTTGACAAAATACCAAAAATTTGCTTTTGGGAAAAAAACTTTAAAAACCCATAAATTTTTATAATTTTAAAAAAATATTTAACTTTTTTTTTGGAATCATCAAGCAAATGGTTTTTTAAAAAGGAAGAAAATTACCCACCCCCATATTAATAAATGTCAAAACCTTTTTTGGGAAAGATTTCCAAAAAAAGCATGCTATAAAAATCATGCCACAACTTTTTTAAAAACAAGATTCGACCAAGACCCCCAAAAAAAATCCATTAAAGAATGATTGGAATTTTAACATTTCCCAAAATTAAATCTACAACCACCCTGCCCAAAAAAGTTTTTATATTTAGAAAACAATTTTTAAAACTTTAAAGGATACAAAAAATAGATGACAATAGTTTCCCAAACTAATACCTATTAATTAGAAGATGGAAAAATTGGGGTAGCGCAAATAATTTTCAAACTGTGTTTATTATTTGGAAAACTTACAGAAAAAAGGGGATTCAAACGGCGTATGGGGAAGATGAACCATTTCTGAACATTTTAATTATTTTAAAAAAAGGATTTGTACATCCACCAACTGATGTTTATTTACGATCTTATTTTTTTATTTTGGAATATTTTGTTCCCAAAGAAATGGCATTTAATGGGAGTTTGCTCCGGTCCTAAAAAATACAGCGGAAAGAATGTTTAATGCTGAAAATTTATTAAAAGTTTTTAAGAATTATCCTACATTTGCTTTGTATTGGTTGAATATTTTTTAGTCAGATGATGTAAATCTTCCGTCAAGTATGGATAATAAAAAGGGTTGGTTTTTAACAGATTTGGGTGTTAAAGAGTCCCTAAAAAACCTATAATTATCATCTTTGACGGGTTTCCGATATGGTGATATACGGTTCACTTACTCAGGGGGTTTGGGAAGAACCCCCCTTTTTTCTTTATTTTAAGTTTCCGAAGACTTTTTAAGAATTTTTTCCGAATTGAGGAAAAAGTATTTAACGCCAAAATTTGGTTTTAACCAGTCCGTATGACTTTCATATAAACCCCACAACATCTTTTAAAAAGGTTTTTAAATTTAATTTTTAATTTTAAAACCAAGTTTGGGATGTCCTTTTTTGTAAATTTTTATTTGAAAAAATTCCAGAAACCGTTCATAAAAAAGACGGAGGGTATTGCACAACTTTGGGTGTAAGGGAAGGGGATAATCCTGTAAGCAGTAAGCCCCAAAAAAGTACAGAAGGTGGGACAATATATAGGACCAAATAAATCAGTAAAAGAAAGTTTTTCGGAAGAAGGGATAAGTGTGCCAAGAACTTAATTTAAATGGGACCCCGGGGAAAAATCCAGAACGAAATTTTTAAGAATATACAAAGAAACGTATCTAATTTTAATCAAAAAAAAACCCATTTGAAATGTTTTGAAGCCAGTTAAAGCACAGGGCCAAAATTTTTTGAATTGTTAGGGGATTTTGAGACTGAATAGATACGGAGCATACAGTAGTTGTGTTTAAAAGGAAGACTAAAAAAATACTGTTTTTGAAGGGATGGTTAACCAGAAAAACTTAGTGATTGTTCCAATTTTAAAAGTCCGTTTTTTAATTAATAATAATAAAAAAGGGATCTTAAACAAAAAGGGCATTTTTTTTAAAATTTTTTAAACACTTAAAAGGAGGATTATAAAGTAAGTTTTAAAAATTTTAATATTTAATAATTGTTAAAAAAAAATGCTCATAAGGTATTTAAAATGGTATTTTAAATAAAGTTTAGAAACGGGGTCCTTTAAAATATAGGTTTTCCCTTTTCCCAAGAATCAATTTTTAAAGGGCAATTCTTGAACCTTTTTTAAAAAAAAAAATCATATGAACATGTTTCAAACCGTCTTAACTTTTGAACTACAGGGTGATAAAGTTTTCAAAAAAGTTTTTAAAAGGAAATATTTAAATTATTTTAGGGTATTTTTACGAAAATTTAAAAAACAAATATAAATAAGGGGGTAAAGGCCTGGGTTTTTTCAAAAAGAATTAGAACAAGTTTTGGGTCCGAACCCCCGGGGTCAAAAGGGGTATAGGAAATTTACTGCAAAAAAAGAGAGGGCTTGATTGGGAACCCCCAACTTTGGACCAAGGCCACCATAGTTTTTTTTGGGCCTCTTGCCTGAGAAGCCAAAAAAAAGAGGAGGAATCCGAGACACATAGACCGGGGGAAAAATTTGGGTAAATTAAAGGGGTTGGGGCCTTCCCGATAAAGGGTAAAAAATTTAGACTGGGGGGATATGGGGGGAAACTTATTATGCTTCGTACCATGATTCCGGGCCCCGGACCACTGCAAAGCTAGTGAATAAACCAATGGTAGAAAACCCGAAAACCCCCAAGATAAGGCAAAAAAAATAGAAAGAGGCTTACAAGGCCAAGAAAACTAAAAAATGGAGGGATGGGGGGAAACTCATCAGAGGCCCCTCAGAAAATTTACAAAAAGGAAATCGCTTTTTGGAAAAAAGGGGAAAAATGGAAGACTTTTTTTGAAAACGGGGTTAATCCAAAGAAAACTTTAAACCGTAAAGCGGGAAATAGGGCCCAGAATCAAAACTGGGAACACTGACGAGGAAAAAAGTGGGCCCAAACCCAAGAACGCAGACTTTAAAGGGAAAAAAATTTTGGGAAACTGGAGGAGAGATCCCAATGCCGAAGAATGGGAGGCGGGGGATCGTTTGGGCCATTTAACGGATGGAATATTTCCCGGGACCTGCAGAGGCCCGGACATTCTTACTCCGCCCCGCAGGGGGGTGGGGGGGCCCGGGTTTTGGGGATATCTTTTAGAGATGGAGGGGGGGACCAGACTGGCCTTTTCATACCAAAAACTAAAAGACGGTTTTTGACAGTAAAACGTTTAGACTCATTAAGCCCCCTCGTCCCTTTTTAAAAACGAGAGGAGAATGATAGGGTTTGGGAAAAATAAAGGGGTTTTTAAACCAAGGAAAAACCCCCTTTAAAAAGAGAAATTTATATAACCAAGAAGAAAACCATGCAAGTCTTGGGAAAAGATAGGGGAAGGCCAAGGGTTGCTATGGCTCTGTAGAAAGAGATCCAGACGGGAAATGGGGGACATAAAAAATATACAAACATCATCAGACCAAATTAGTTTAAATTAGGAAACACCGGATATTTTTTCAAGAGCCCCTTTACAGTGTTTTTACCCAAAAAAAATTTAAATTTTGTGTAAAGTAATTTAAATTTGGGGGGCTTTTGGCGGGGGTGTGTCCCCCTTTTTTCTTTTTTGTCCCCCCATTTTTAATGTCTAAAAAATAATTTAGGAAAAAAAAAAATTTAAAAAATTTAAATACCATGACCCACCAAAAGGCTTTTAAATTGTTTTAAATTATCCCCGATAGGGAAATTATTCAAAAATTTTTTTTAAAATTTTTTAATGGTAGAAGTTTTAATTTTTTTTAAAAAAAGTAATTATATATTCCCCGGGTTTTTTTTTTTAATACGTTGTTAAAATTTTATTAACTTCTATGTAGGGATAATTTAGACAAATTAAAAGCCCTAAGTTTTAGTCGGTCATGGTTAGTTCTTACAAAGGGTTTTTTATTTTCCCAATTTTTATTTAAACATAAAAACGGGGCGTAAAAAAAAACCCCAAATTATTGCTTTAAAAATTAAGTTTTTAGCCGAGTCCCGAAATAAAGATTTTTCACAACACTGTCAAGAAGCTCGTGAGTCAAAATATCCGGGGTATGTCTAGACGCAGATCGACCACGCATACTGTATGCTACCGTGATGGGTTGCGAGCATAGAACTTAAGACGGCACAGATAATGCTGAAAACATATAAAGAATGGCAATGAGGAAATATTGGGGGAGCACCCAGTACTTCGAAGAATCGTTGGGATTATTACGCGGTTCCAACTCCATAAACACGCCTTGGCGGGGGAGAGGGGATTGATTATGGGGGAGGGGTTTTCATCGGGGGAGGGGAGGATTGTGGCTCTTTTTATGAAGCAGGGAAGCATCTCCTAGTTTTCCATTTAATCGCACAAGGTGAACATGGCATCGGCGAATGACTAGGGTCAAAAGCTGTGGGCCCAAGAAGGAAGAGTCATTTTGATGACTCGAGGATAGGGGGGAGGTTTGGTTTTTATTTTAAAGAAGAACTACAAGTTATATGAAAAGGAAGAATTTAACCGTATTTAGACAAAGTTTGGGGTGCCGCCAAGAACACTGCCTTAATAGAAGATACAGGGGGAAAAAAAACCATATGTACGAAATAAGGCAGCCATGGGGGGCGCTAACAAATACAGTGAAATCAGAACTTACAAAAAAAATGTCGAGAAGAATTAAAAACAACAAAAAACCCGAGAGCCCTGCAATGAGTTCCTGGGCACAAAGGGGGCCCGGGGAAAAATGGAGACAAAATTTCCAAAGGGGGCTGAGGACAACGGGCCTGAATATCCGTGGACATCCATATAAACGTATATGAAAAGTACAACATGGATAGAGAAACGGGTTTACAGAACCGGAAAACACAAAACCAGACAATCAAAGGGTATTATTGGGTAAGATAAAAGGGCTTAGCGATAAGTACAAAGAACTTCAGTAGAGTAAATGAAAAGCCTGACAAGCAAAAACAGGTCA
>JAHBCN010027439.1:0-10107 GCA_019359885.1 Listronotus oregonensis | reverse complement strand
TCAGTCATTGTGAAGTTGCCTAGTCTTTTTAAAAAAAAAATAGACAAAAATCCAGGTCCGTAATTTTAAAACCTAACCCAACCCTAGATTTAACGCCAAAAGGATAAAAAACTACTACCTTTTTTTTAAAAAAAAAAAAAACAGTAAGGCACTAAAACAACGAATAAGCGTAAACAGTATTAACAACACTGCCAAAATCACGAATGTGGCATTTTCGTGAACCTATTGAAAACCCAAAAAAAGTTACAACGGCAAAATCACGAATAAAGTTCAGTAAAGTACATTCGGCTTTAGGCGTTGGAACCAAACTAAACCCTCTCGCGAAACAGCCAACAGGTTGGGGGGGGGTATGGCCCCACAACAAATTTTCGTGCTTTTAGCATTAAAATTTTTTTGAAATTTATTATTGTTGCCGGTGCACATAGGTAAAAAACAGAAAATTTGCACATTCGCGGTTTTGGCATTGGAGGGACGATATTAGGTATACTGTTTTGAAACTTAGAGCGTTTTGAACTTGTTAAGTGGGTGATCGACGTACGAGCCTATACCGCGGTTTTAAAGAATGTCGGTTTTACTCGCGGCTCGTTGATGCTGTCGACCGGGGGGGAAACAGTCGTATCTGAAGAAGAATTGAGGTAACATGTCTTGTTCGGAGTCTGAAGCTTTTTGTTATTTGGGGTATTATAACATATTGGGGAAATTAAGAAAAAAAGAAAAAAACGGCCGGGGTTTGGGTTAAAAGTTGGATTAAAAAAAAGGCAAGCGTTATCGCATAAACATTTAATTCGAGAATTGAAAACCGGAACCCTGTTAAAAGAAATTATCTGAGAATGTCTGAAAAATTGTATAACGAATTATTGTCTTTAGTAACACCCATGAAAAAAAGCAAAATACTATAATGCGAAAGCTATTTCTCCTCATGAATTTTTTGACTGCTACAATGAGATACCTGGTAGAAGGTAAAACCCAAACCAGTCTGCAGTACTTACTTTAATACCCAGGCAAATTTTTGGGGAAAAATTTTCCGGGGGACATGCGAGCTATTTACGGTGCTTAAAAAAAAAAATACATGAAGGTAAGATATTTATTTGTACTTGTTTATCATATCTTATCAACTTAACCTAAAAAATTTTTAAACATAATACGACAATGTACTTGAGTTTTCTGTTTTAAACTGTTGATTATCTGTCTCTGTTAGAACTTGAAATTGTGGTTGAGTGGTGACTTTGGATGTAGAAGTGGATGATCTATATTTAATGGAGCAGGAGAAGGTTTTAAAAAATTGTCGATTATCTGTGTTTCAAAATTGAAATTGTGGTTGTGTTGTGACTGTGGATAGAAGTGGATGATCTGATATTTAATGGAGCAGGAGGAGGCCTATAAAATTGTCGATTATCTGTGTCTGTTAGTACTTGAAACTGTGGTTGAGTTGTGACTAGAGAAGTGTCAATCGTGAATGATTCGATCACAGTGACCGAATCGTTTATGAATATTGAACGATCGAATCCCGTACGCTCGCACTGATCGAATCACTACCCGACTGAAAGACGGAAAGTAACGAATGAAGTTGTGTTGTCTGGCTGGCGACTGGCAGGCTTCGCGCGCTCCGCTTACAATCATTCGTTCAATCGTTCGATGACTGGTTTTACCTACTATGAAAGTGAGAAACTTGTCGATTGCCCGCATTCGATCAATCTATCTCGATGACAAATCTGCAATGTGCGCTTCGTCATATCGTTCGCAAGCATTTAGTGCAGCAAACTAAAGATTTGCTGTTGTTTTTAATAGTATAATAGTACAGACAAGTTAATTAAAATAAATTCACCTAAAATGTATTAATTTTTGTTAATAAGTTATTATGTGTATCAAATGGAAGATAAACAATGGTCGAATAACAAAATATATTTGTCTATTTAAAAAACTAAACATTTTAGACTGAATATCATAAAAAAATACGAAAAGATATGTTACAGATTATGATTTAAAAAGATAACTTGGGCTGCTTTTTCAGGTTTCATTCGGCTTCTTTTTTCATTAATTATTTCTCCAGCCTTCGAAAAAATACGTTCGCATGGAACTGATGTAGCGACAATGCATAATCTTCTCCTTGCTAGAGTATAGAGACGTGGATATATTTGTTTTCTTTCTTCCCACCAATGCAGTGGATCTTCGGTTCTTCTTATGAGTGGCTCGTTAATATATTTATCTAGTTCTATGATACTAGCAGCTAAGGGATTTGCTACTGATAACACATTCTTGACAGAGTTATCAAAATCGTTCCAAAGTAAAGTTTTAGGTTGTGTGAGTTCAGGTTCAGAAGGATTTAAAACTGTTTCCAAAAAAGGCTTGGGTTGAGTTATGTTTGCATTTAATTCGAAAGATGTAATTTTGGTCTTAATAGTTTTTAAAGTATTTTCATATGTCTTTTCCGATGAGAATATATTTTTAAAACGCGGATCCAGGAATGTCGCTTGAGTCGTTAATTCGTTAAATTCAACGTCTTTAAACTTTTCTTTAATTCCTTTGTAGCCTATTTAAGAGTGCAGAAATTTCAGGAGGGTTTTGTTGAACATCTAAAAAATTTTTAATATGTCGTTTCATAGAAGTCACTAATAGAATCACTTTAGATATTGTAACGGAATGTTCGGCGCTCATTTCGACTGTAACTTGTTGAAGAGTTTTAAAACTTTCACAGAACTTTCTAAAATGCACCAATCATTTGGAGACAATGTATTTAGCCTTGGCTCCTCCACTGCTAACAGACCCACAACAGCATTTTTAATTAAAATTATTCTATTTAACATGTCGTACGTAGAATTCCACCGGGTTACGACATCTTGCTTTTAATTTTAATCAGGCAATCCCATCTGCAATTGCATATTTTTTAATTTAGCTAAGGCACTGGAACTTTGTTTAAAATATTGCACAATCTTCTTAACTTTATTAATTTGTTCTTGAAGTTCTACTATTGCATTCTGAAGTACCAAATTAAGAGTATGTGCAAAACACGGGAAAAAACGCCACTTCGTGATCCTTATTGCAGCAGTAATGTTTGCAGCGTTGTCGGATATAATGCAGGATACTTTATGGGTAAGGCCCCATTCGTCTACTTCAGACTTTAAATGGTCTGCTAAATTTATTGCTGTATGTTTTTCATCAAATGGAATGCAGCCTAAAAGACAGGAATCAAGTTTGTGATTTCCCTCTTCATTTTTAATGAAGTGAGCGGTTAAGGCAATATAGCTTTGATTATTAATGGAAGTCCATCCATCTGTGGTTAAACATACTGCATCTACTTTTGACATTATTTGCAGCAACTCTTGTTTTTTTTCATTATACATTTTTGGTATTAAACTGTTTGAAACGGTTTTTCTGTTTGGCATCGCATAATTTGGATTAAGCATGTACACAAATTTTTTAAACTCAGCATCTTCTACTACTTTAAAAGGTTGATATTCTTTCACAATCACTTTTATTAGTTGGTCGTCTAGCTGCTTAGATTTTTTAACTGATATTGGACGCGAAATGAAATTTGTCATTTTTTGTTGATTATGCGTTCGCACCTGTGGGTATTGTGCTATAGTTGTATGTTCTTCAGAATGTATATGAGAAGTAGATGGGGTTGGCTCCTTTTTGGAATCACCTGTAACTTTTTCAGGCTGATCTTCCTGTTCTGTGGAATCTATCTGGGCATAAATCACCTTTTCTAATGAAACGGACTTATGCACGCTTTTAATATGTCTACCGAGATTCCCTGTTGCACCTCCAGAAAAACTTAATATTTTATTGCAGTAATTACACTTCGCTCTACCATCGCCTACTATAGAAAAATGTTTCCACACTTCACTGCGTTTATTTTTTAAGTCCGACATCTTTAAAGTTTATTAATTCTTTTAATATCTAATTAGTTCAAAACATGCACATTCAAACATCTGAATACAAAAAATATTCACAAAGGTTAAAAAAACTTAAAATTAATTAATTTGGTATTAAATTGCATGTAAATGCATCTAAATTACAACAAACAACAAATTTAAAACGCGCTCACTAGCGGGGTTCGGGGCCCCAAAAAAAACCCAAAAGGGAAAAAAATTTTTTTGCTACTTTCCCGCCTATTTTTTTTTTGGGATGAGCGGGTCCTTATCCCCGGCAACCTGTATTATCGTAGTGAATGTAATGTATAGTTGGATCATTTTTAAAAAAAATTTTGGGGCCCCTTTTAAAAGAAAAAAAAAAATAAAAAGAAGCAAAAACTTTTTTTGGTTTAACTGCGGCTGTTTTTTGCTTTTATAATGTGCCGCTTTTCGCAGGGTTTTGTAATAATGGACCATATAAAATGCAAAGGCGACCGACAAAAAAAAAATTAAACCCTTTACTACTTTTTTGTTTTTTTTTTTTTTTTAATGGGCACCAATTTTCCTTTTAAAAAAAATCCAATATAATAAAGTTCAAATTTCAAACATAAATAACACAATCACACAAAAAAAACCCCAAAATAAGTTCCGTCATTCTCTCCCGGGTTTTTTTTTTCATCAAACATAAAAGGGTCGCCGCCACGCGATTATTTTTTTGCGACAAAATTTAAAACCGAAATACATATACTTATGCTGCGTTTTGTTCTACAACTGAATTCTGTAAACGGGGCAAACGTTCATACCATTCTTTCCCAATCAATAACCAGGGGCCATTTTCACCATATCGAAATATCGACCGATCGACAATAATTGGGACGTTTGGTTTGGTACGTTTGTTGATTGATTGAATGAACGTTTAAAAAAGATTGGATCATTTAAAATCGGTCAATGATTGATTCGATCGCCAGTAAATGATCGATTTCCCCCACCTCTAGTTGTGACTGTGGACGTAGGAGTGGATGATCTGAATTTAATGGAGCAGGAGAAGGCGTATAAAATTGTCGATTATTTGTGTCTATTACTACTTGAAACTGTGGTTGAGTTGTGACTGTGGACGAAAGTGGATGATCTGGTATTTAATGGAGCAGGAGCAGGTGTAAAAAATTGTTGACTATTGAAATTATCATTAGTATTGTAATATAAATTTGCAGATCCAACGTTAATTTCTGAATTTATGGAAAGCCGTTCCATTTGTCCATAAAAAATTACATCGTTGATTAGTTTCTCAGCAACAATTTTCTGTTCAGTAGTCATTGTCCTTAATTTGCTAGCAACATTTTTCCCAAAAATATCGAAGTCATCATCTTTTTGACTGAGTCGTTGAGTGATCAAACGAAACATCTGATTTGAAGTGTCGTTTTTTCGTTTCCGTGTAAATGATGGAAGTTCTGGTGATGGGAGATGGAGTTTGTGACGGCAATTCAGGCAATGAATTAACCGATGGGGGTGGACTGGATATCGCAATTAAACAAGTACTATAATACTATAAATTCTGAACCTTTTATCTTGTTTCATTTTCCCTGATAACGTAGTTGAAATGAAAAAGATTGCTGAGCAATTTAACAGAAAGTGGCAGTTCCCTAATTGCCTTGGCGCAGTAGATGGCAAACACGTCAAAATAATTCCTCCTCCTGGCGCTGGATCCCATTTTTTAATTACAAAGGCTTTCATAGCATTGTTCTTATAGCAATTGTTGACGCTGAAACCAATTTATATATGTTGATGTAGGCACGAACGGCCGATTTCTGATGGAGGAGTGTTAAAAAAGACAGAATTTTACAAGCGTTTAGATGAAGGCACTTTAAATGTACCACCACCAGAAAAACCAACACAGGATTCAGATCCCTTACCATTTGTGTACATTGGTGATGAAGCTTTTACCTTAAGACCAGATTTTTTGAAGCCGTATCCACAGCGAGAATTGGGTAATCATGACAAGAGAATCTTTAACTATCGAATTTGCAGAGCTCGAAGGGTAGTAGAAAATGCGTTCGGGATTTTGGCATCAAGATTCCAAATATTTCGCTCTGCTATCGATTTCAAATCAATTGAAGACATAAATTTTGTGGTGTTAGCTTGTTGTACTTTACACAATTATTTAGGATGCAAATCCAGACAAGATTATATTTCGCCAGGTGACAGTGACATAGAAAATCAAATTACTGGTGCAATTCAAGAAGGTCTGAGGACGAATGGTATTTTGACGCCCTTACAAGCCACTCGTACTGGAAACCCGGGCAATAATGCAAAAAAAGTTAGGGAAGATTTTGTGAGATACTGCAATACAACTGGGGCTTTATCATGGCAGGATACAGTGATAAATACATAATTAAAATACTCACGTTGTCCAGAGAATCTTGTGTAGATCCTTGACTATGATTCTCATCGTTGTCACTTTCAAGGGTTGACATTGATGTTGTACCTGTTGAAAATAAATATATCTATAATATCAGTAAATACTAAGTAACTAGAATTATTTGTTATTTATAATACTGATTAAAATATTGTTTAAGAAAAATAATGACTAAAATTATTTGACTTCACTTAATCCGGTTTCCTAATTAGGTTCTTAACTATTTGCTATCGAAGTAATTATTGCATATACGGTTTTCTGCTATTTTATGGCAAAATTTTTATATAGTCATATTCTAGTGTCCTCAGGGATTGCAAATATACTACCGGAGAAGAGAAATTATGTGTTTTAATTTTTTTTTCGATGTTAAAATTACTATTGATTTTCTTCATATAATGCGAAAACTCCCCTTTATGACAAGAAACTTCTAACGTGCAGTGTTGCCAAATCGGGGTCATTTCTAATACGTCCCCCCATTTTCACACTGAAATATAAATGAGGAAAATAAAAAGCCGCTTTAACTAACCAGAACTAACCATGATCGACCTTTTACACAAATTCAAAAGCCCTCAGTTCTGGTCCGTCATGGTTAGTTCTGGTTAGTTAAAGCAGCTGTTTATTTTCCCCAATTATATTTCAGACAGAAAAATTTGATGGCCCAAATTTCTTAGATCCGGCAACACTGCTGAATGTCGAAAGAATGTTTATAAAAATATTAAATTTATTTCTAACCTATATATTTTTTTGATTTAACTTAAAAGTTGTTTTCCCAATTTTCTGCGTATTTTATCAAAGGATTTCTGTTTGTGTGAGCCATGTTTCAGTGAATAATTATCAATCTGTACGTTTTTACCCCGCCCAGCACCCCAATTCGCACCAAGCTCCCGTAAGTTTGTTTGATTGAAAAAAAATATTAAAACACGTAATTTCTTTTCTCCGGTAGTATATTTGCAATCCCTGAGGACACTAGAATATGACTATATAAAAATTTTGCCATAAAATTCAAAAATAGCAGAAAACCGTATATGCAATAATTACCGCTATCGATAATATCGATGCTATCGATTGGCCTATCGATATTGTTAGGTACTGTTTTCCAAGGTCAACTATCGATAGTGAAACTATCGACATAGTTTCAATATCGATATTTATGCAACACTAATATAAAGTAAAATGGATAAATACTTACTTTGAACCGGATCGTTGAGAAATTCTAGTTCCTGATAATACCATAACTTTGGCTGATACAAGTCTTCAACTCCGGAGCCAGTTCTCATGCTTGCAATAACTTTGTTTCGTTCTTTTCGATGAGAAGCTCGCAAAGACTGAATTTTTTTCTTAACACTGGCTACATCCGAGTTCGGTTCATGTTTTTTTGAAATCTCCACCAGTTTATTATATGCTGCAAGCCGATTTCCCTTGTTTTTATACTCGCTTGATTTAGTTTGACATAAACGGGGGCACCCCGAAAGCCTTTTTTAATTCTATTATGAAATCGTGACTGTGAGTTCGCAGATCCATTTTAAATTGGGCGTAGAGCATGTCCGCCTCTAGCGCTGTCGCCGATTAACTGGCGACTTGGCTCCCGGTCGTGATGGAAAAAAGGTTTACAGGGCCCCACCCGAGAAAAAAAAAAACAAACATGACGAGCCGCGAGCCAGGCTCGTCAACTCACAAAACCGCGGTATTGGGATGATACAGCGGCGAGCTTTACCGACGAGCCATAAAACCGCGGTTTTACTCGCTCGTCGATCAGGGCCTTTAGTATTAGATCTTTGTTTATTTTTAATTTTTTTTAAATTTTTTTTTGGAGTTTGTAATTAAATATGTTTAAAAAAAGAAAAAAAAGTGCAATATTGCAGCAAAAATATCATACAAAAAAAAGCATTACGAATTTTAAAAGACACATAAAAATCGAAACACCCAACGGTTTCACAAAAAACCTGAAGGCTATACTGAACGTTTTTGGGACACAACTAATACAACTCTTTTAAAATTTTTAAAATACATGTATGTATGCAGTGATTGTAATGTACTATGCAACATTGTTTTGTTTTTTCCCCCCTTTTTATTTTATTATTTTATTCGGGTTTTAAAAAACCAAAAACTAACGCAGTTTATCGCCATCGTCATCGTTTATCAATTTTAAAAATCAAAATCGCAATCGCAGGTTACAGTCCCATTAAAGACTCCAATCGCAGTTTCGATTGCGATTGAAAAAAGCAGCTTTGCTCATCTCTAGAAGCTACTGAAAAGGAGACACACCCCCCGATTTATACATTGTTTCCATTTTAAAAATATTACTTGCGTTCCGTAAATTTTACGAATGGTTAAAAATTCTAGGGGGTTTAAAAAAAATATACAATGAAATTAGAAATATCACGACTTGTAAAAGGGCCCCAACAGCTCCTGGGTTATTGATTTGTTCAAAATCGTAATTAACCTTTAACTGCTACCCTGAAAAACTGTTATGCCGCCCCCATCGGTATAAGGCCCCCGGGGGCTGTGCTAGTAGTCGGCCAGTTTTGACAATTTTTTTAAATTTTAAAATCTTATAATTTTCGTTCTTTAAAATTTTTTTTTAAAATAATAAAAAAACACTATTATAAAATGAATATAATTTTTTTTTTTTTTTTTTATTTAAAAACATCATTTTTGCTAGTAGTCGGCCACTTGATTTTTGACCCCCTCAAAATTTTTTTTTTTTTTTTTTTTTTTTTTTTTTTTTTTTTTGCGAAACATCTAACCAACGTTTTCCAAAAAAATAAATATATCATTGAAATAAAAATTATTGTTGCTCTTATTATTAATTTATTATAATAAAAATAAATAAAAAGCATACATACCTATCTAATTACCATAAGTATTAACTAAAGATCGTCAGCAGTTCCCCAAATTTAAATTAAAATGTTATTTGACAAATTATATAAAAACGTAGCTAACATAGTATAAAAAACAGTATAGGGTGTTTTTGAGCCGCTTTTTTGGGCCGGATCATCTGATCATAACGCGTTATGATTCATTAATCATGTTCTTTCGCATTTTTTGGTTTTTCGTTAGCGGATCATGATTCGAAAAATTCTGAAAAAAGAACATATTCAGATTAGTTTGTTTCGATCCGAAATCCTAACCTAATTTCAAACGATTTTTAAGATTTTTTTCTTTTCATTATATTTCATTTAAAAAAAACTTAGGGGGGGAAAATGAATTCTTCAGAATTTACGTATGCAACCCCAAAAGTTAAGGCTAGAAATATTTGATGCAGACAAAGGTAGGGAGTTTACCTTTACTTAAACCAGGAAGAATTCCCCGCAATGGCAGGTAATTATTATTTTACTTTGTAAATTATAGTAGACACGAAATTATATACTTAATAATGATAACACAGGTATCAGACCTGTGGTTTTTTACCAAAGCTAACATTTTTTTTCAATAGCAAGTAGGGTACCCCGCATGTTTTTTTTTTTTAAAATTTTTTACATATCTATGAAAAAATTTTAGCTTGGTGATGTTGGACTGACATCCAGGAATATTGTGGTTTTGATTTTAAATGAATATGTTTGTATTTATGTTTTCAGATATGAATTACGGGAAAAAGCTCTTAAATGAGTATAAAAATTCGGAAAAAATTTGAACCACAAAGTCATAGCTCAAATTTAATTTTAAAAGAAGATGGATTTTTTGGCTCCCCGAAGAGACAAAATTATTAATTAATTTATATGGCCAGCACAAAGGGGTTTTCCCTGCAAAAAAAACACGTATGGGATGTAATTGCTGAAAAAGAACTCAAAAATTTTAATGTAATTTTCTTAATTTTTTAAATTTTCTAAGTGTATTCAG
>JAHBCN010027438.1:0-10163 GCA_019359885.1 Listronotus oregonensis | reverse complement strand
CGTTTTTATGCGGTCATGTTAATCACTGTTGTATTTAATACAACAGAAATTTAAAAAGGTTGTTGAATTTTTATCAGACTTAAGCCAAAAAATAAAATAAAAACTGCCATTCTACAAAAAAAATAATCTCTTAAAAATAAATGAAATTAAGAATAATCCTACTAATAAAAAAAACCTCTAAAAAATAAACTTAAAAGCATTCTCATTTTAATAAATGCTTGAAGACATTGCCTTGCTGAGCTTCGCAATAACTGAGCCGATTATAAAATTCCGTCCTAACATTCGACAATACCTCCGGTGTAATAAGGTTAGTAATGTCGAATATTTTTGCCCTTAACTTAACCAAATTTACAGGCCTCTCATGTGGATACCTGTAAATTAGTTGAGTATATTGGCCCCACAAAAAAAGTCTAGAGAGGTCGAATCCGGTGACCTTGCAGGCCATGGTATCAGGAGCGGATTCAGGCCCTTCAAAAGGGAGGGCGGATCCACGCCCATAAGGGGGGTAGTGAAAAAAAATCTGTAGTTGCAAAGCCAAATAAAGTTTATTTTTAACCGCGCAAGAAAATTCTTGTTTATTTTTTATAAATTTGATTTTTTTTGAGTTGAAAAAAGTTTCATATTATTTTATTGCTGAGCAAATAAAATTGTTAATAACACTGTCAAAACATACAATTCACTGTTCGCACCCGCGCGCTAATAATATACTATATAGTGGCAAAATAGCAAAGCACAAAATGTCATATCTCATAGGCATATGAGACAAAAAGACAGAGTTAACGCATCGTTCACATAACTTGTCGGGTCGTAGTTCATTTAACGCCGGAGGAGGCAGCACAAATTCAGTAGCTTCAGGTAGGCCTACTGTGGAGTGATTTGGCCGTTGTACTTAGTTGTAGTATTAAATAAGCCGTTCAGGAAAAGTCCTAGTTAGAAATTCCTGAAGTGGCCTTGCGTTATGAGCAGGACAGTCATCCTGTTGAAACTAAATTTCCTTGAAATTAAAATTTAAGGTCCGCACAGCTGGTATAATTCCTCTTGCACCATTTGCAAATATTTTTCTCCATTTAAGTTGCCTTTAATGACAAAAGGTCCTACAATGTTGTCGCCCAAAATACCCGCCCAAACGTTTAATTTTTGGGGATATTGTGTCCGTACAGGCGCACTTAAATGTTTATTTTCCCGTTACCAATATCTGGCGACTGCAGGATTATGATAACTATAAAGAAAAAATGATGATTCATCTGTAAACAGAATATTTTTTAGAAAATCGTCATTTTCATCAATTTTTCTTCTCATGTTCTCACAAAACTCCATTCGCCTGATATATTCATCTGGGAAAATTTCTTGAGTAGTTTTAATTTTGTAAGATTTATACCCATGCTTTTTTAAAACATGTCTAACTGTGCGGTCTGGAATGCCAATTTCTTGGGAAACTTGGATGCTGAAGCATGGCTCATTTGCTTCCACAAAAGCACATCAATTTTCGTCCCCCGAAAGAGTCAACTTAGGACGGGCTTCTTCAAAATATCGAAGATTTGCAACACGGAATAATGCATGAAATTTCCATTATTGCTCCCAATACCCTTTAAGATTCGCTACAAAATTTTGTTCAACGAATTCATTACTGCCAGGAGGTGAACGGTGGACACTTTGAGCACCTTATAAAATGGGATTTCAAATTGTTGTTTACTAAAACCAAAGAATATTATAGATCCACTATAGAAAAACCATCCAGTGTTAAAATTTTGAATCTCCTATGGAAGCAGACTTTTCGAGCCTGCTTCCATCGAGCCAGAACGCGACCGGGCGCCTGACCGCGTTGCCAAATTGTTTGCCGTTGGAAGCTGGCTGCTAGGCTAGCTCCGTCGACTATGAGTTTAATAATATTATATGTTGTTTTGTAACCGCCGTCGCGCACTCTCGCAGTATCGATGTACGCCTGCGCGGGAATCGACGGACTTAATACTGTTTAATAATATGGCTTCGAATGCTGGCAATTTATGCTAATATTATGATTGCAGACGAAGTAGAAGAACGGACAATGTTCGATTATTCAGATTTCCCTATACAAATCAAGCCATTTTAGAACAATGGATGATTATAAATGCTTTTAAGCTTAGTTTTAAAATAAAAATTAATATTTCAATATCAAATATTTATTTCTTCTACCGGGTGGCCGGGTGGTGCATCGCCAAGCTGGCCATTGGAAATCCATGTTAATTAACACTTCCAAATATTATGGTTTTCCTGTACAGGGTAGCCCACCGACACGCGTCGGTCTAAGCTATGCATTTTTTTGCTTTTTAAATAAATGCAAAATCATAAAGACACATTTAAAATTAACAAGCAAAAGCGTTTAAAACACATTATTGAAAACTTTTTAAAAATATTCCATAGCGAACCAAAAAAAAAAATGTTTAATGAACGTTTTTTTGGTAGGTTTTTAAAAACTCGAAGGAACAAAAACTTATTTTTGCGGACTTTGAAAAAACGTTTTGTAAACGTATTTTACGAAGCTTTTTAAAATATCAATGAAAATCGTTTAAAAACGTATCTCTTAAAATTATTTTATAAACATTTTGGTACGGATCTAAAAAAACGTTTAATGGACGTTTTTTGTTGTAGAGTGTTAGACCAGCCACTTTAACTTGTTCTAAAAACGCCCTTTGACTTTTTATTAAAACATATTTTTGCGTAAACGTTTTTTATACAAAGTTATAAGTTTACTTACAAATAAGGTCATTTAAATGCATATTTTAACCCTTAAGTGCTGACCTCCAATTTTAGAACATAAGCACTGATGTGGCGTCTACGGGACTACGAAAAACTTTGTTTTTTTTTTTTGAAAAAGTTAAAAAATAGTTAATAAAAATTAGTGATATATTTAGTACATATCTTAAGATAAGAAAAATGCCCTAAACAAATAAAAGGAAAGGGAAAAAAGGTTTTGGTAAAATAAATATCAAAAATATTTTCATTTTAAAAATGCTAGTAGTCTGTGGGACGACCCTCAAGTAGGTAGGTAGGTTTAAAGTGAGTGGGTTAACCCTTCCACCCTTAAGGTACTTAAGGGTTAAATGCAACACCCTGTGTTGAACTAGCTAATTAAATTTATAATTTGATTGTCTATCAATCAGTAGATGGGTTCCCTATCTAAATGTAATAGTTTTCCTGCTACCCAGACTTTTTATTGGTTTGACCATGAATAAACAAAATTTTAGATTTTTTCAGTTGTTATATAAAAATAAACTCTTATTAGGAAAACATGTAGTTTTTTGCTGTTTAGATAAGTGAAACATATTATTTTTAATTGTTGCAAAAAAATTTTGAATATTAAAAGCAAACTTATTATTGTATTTTAAGAAAAAGTAATTGTAGTGTTTATTTAGGGCGGTAGGTTTATCAACGAATAACATTATTAAAAGATGGCAATTTTTTTAAATGCATAGAGTTAATTGTTTTTAAATTTAGGAGCACTCGTGGAGTTATGGCAACAGCAGGCTTTATCACTCTATAGCGACCTAAAAAATTGGAATTTTGGTAATTTATGGTCAAACCCAAGAATTGTTAACCACAGAGGATGTCCAGATAGATTGCATTTTTTCTGCCAACTAACCAATGCTTGTTACGTTACGTTACGTTACGTTACGTTACCAGATGTCCCTCAAAAAAGAATTTTGTGCAATCGCAGTGAGCTTGGATGGCTTGGCGTCGAACATTTGGTGACTTCACAAACCGGCAGAATTTTTTATCCCTGAGCCGGCCATCCTTTGTATTTGAAAATTCTTAGGTCAAACCAATAAAAAGTCTATATCGCATCAAAAAAGTGATTTACATTAGGTACAGGAAACCCAAATACACATTGATAGACAATTAAATTTGGAATTTAATTAGCTACTTAAAAAAAGGAATTTCTATATAAAATAAGCGAGTTAAACGGCCCTATTTGTAAGTGAATTTCAAAATATTTTTCTGCTACCCAGAACAATACTAATATACAGGGTGTTCCTTTTAAAGTGTTAAAATCCAATATACGAAAAACGGCTTGGTTGAGGGACCCTTTTTAACAGCATACATAACTTTGTAACTCTTTTCAGTTTTTGGGGGTGGGTGGTAACTTTTAAATGGTAAATGGAAAAGTGTAGTTCTTTCCAGATTCATAATCCCCAAAAAATCTACTTTTAGTACAGGCAATGAGGCAATTTGACTAGGAATTTTTTTGTACTACATGGATTTTTCTGAAATTTTCACAGAAGGTAGGGAATAGCCCAAGGATCAAAGTGTATATCATGCCGAGGTGTGCTTTTATCCTGGGGGTGGTTGCCACCCCATCTTGAGGGTGTAAATTTTTTATTAAATTTTAACTACAGAAATCGATAAAGAAAGTAATTTTAAGTAATAAGTGTTTCATACATTTTTTTCGTAAAACTAATATTTTTCGAGTTATTCGCGATTGAAAGTAAAAGATTTTCAACGAAAAAATCAACGTTTTTAATGGGTTTTTCACGAATAACTCTAAAAATATGCCTTTTGTCAAAAAAACTGAAAAGGGCAAAATTGTAGCTTATAAAAAAAACTAGATAAAAATGTTTTTTTATAATTTTTCTACAACCAATACAGACCGAGCTACGGCTTGTTAATGGTTAGCTTTTGTTCGTCAAATGCTAAATTTGAAAGATTCAAAGTCAAATAGCGAGAAAAAGTTTGCATTTCTCAAGGAAAACATATAAGGTCTTTTTTAAAGTATATAATAAGACCTTTCTTTTAAAAACAAAAAAAAGAGTTTTTTATCATGAAAATTGAGGGTTATGATAAAAATAAGGTAGGTCCCTAGTTTTTTCTACAAAAAGATCATTAAAAACAACCCCCTAATTTCCTTCTTAATTAAAATAGATCTGTACCCTTCTGTGATTCTTTTATATGTGTATTATTAATACATCCTAAAGGTTTAATCAAATTGAAATGCTTAATTTTAGAAAAATTGGAACTTAAAGTGAAAAACGATTTTCCACAATTTCGTAAAAATGGCCATTTTCTTCAAAATAACTCCAACAATACTGGGGATACGAAAAAAATGTGACGAATTATAGCTTTTTTGATAACATAGACTTTTCATTTCATAGATTTTTCTGTACAATAAATATTTGGCCAGATATGGCCGTTTAAAGCCTTTATTTACGAGCGAGCACCACCTTATTCTAGTCCTTTAAACTCATCCCATTTTAAAACTAAAGGATTAAAAAGGATTTAATTTACATAACCTTGTAGCTCTTTAAAAGCCCTACAAAAATAATTTTAAAAAAGTTTCAATCATTAAAACTAAAGGAACTATATTTAAAAAACCAATCAACTTTTTTTTCGAAAAATTTGCAAGCCCACTTCGGAGCATAATATTCTATAAAACCGGTATACTTTATACTTTTACCGATATAATTTTTGTATGCAATTCTACTTTTTTTTTCCTATTTATATCTATTATATTGGTTTATAAGAATTGTTAGAGGTGGCTTTTAAGGATTGAAAATTTGCAAAAGAATAAAATTGGTAATATTTCAGGCAGTAATATTTTTAATTATTAAATCTATCAAGCTATTAATTTTTTGGAGATAAATCTTTTTTTTTTTAATTAAGCTATTAGAAGGGTCGAAAAGTTGCGAAATGAAATTAGTACATATTTTCAACAACATTCTAAAAGTAAAGCAACTTAATTCCAAATTTTCATAAAAATTGAAACTGTACAAAAAAAATCGGAGGTCAAACACCTTTTTTCTTCCTATCCACTGTACTATTTAGGATCAACGCATAATTTAATGTCAATGTCATTATGATGAATTCAACAAAATTATGAGAAGTGCAACAGAAAAAAATAAAAATTATTTTATTTTAATAGGTGTTCAAATTGACGACCATTTTGTTCAAAGCATTTATCAAACTTTTTCAATATGGTCGTTATTTTAAACACCTATTAAAATTAAATGGTTCATATTTTTTTCTGTTACACTTCTCTTAATTTTGTTAAATTCACCATAGTAACATTGATAATGAATTATAAGTTGTTTCTAAAGTAGATTTTTTTAGAGCATACGAATCTGGAAAGAAATCACATCTTTCCATTTACCTTTCACAAGTTACCCTCCACTCCTAAAAAGCTGAAAGGGTTACAGTTACGTATGCTGTTAAAAAGTGTCCCCCAAGGTCCCGTTGCATCACTTTAAATTTCAATTTTTTAATAAGCCCCTCTCTCTATATTAGCTTGTAATACTTTTAAAGAACCACTTTTTACATAGTAGGCCTTATGCAATTAACAAATTAAGATTAAAAGTTCCTATTTAAATTTCATTATAACTGACGTATTATATCTGGATATTGTAGTTCAGGAAATGTTCCGCTTGTGGGACTTAGTGGTAAAGTTTTAGGAAATAAATATATTTGCGACCCACATTTTACAGAAAATGATTTCAAAACGAAAAAGAAAAAATTAAAAAAAAACGCAGTACCAAAAAAGTACATAGAGAACAATCTACTAGCTTAAAAGTTAAAACTTTTTTACTTTATATATAACCTATATATGTAAATTTTGTAAATGGACATTGGAAAAAAATAAGAAGAGAAGTTTTCAACAAAAATTAAAAAATCTTAAATACCAATAAAAGTATATAAAACACAATTTAGCTCTGTAATATAAAATACTGCAACAGATTTTTAAAGTAATTATTTTTTGGTACTATATCGCTATACCTATATATTTTAATAATACAACCTTATCGTTTTTATGACGTGATGGTCATTTTTACTACAGTGTTTATTGCTTGATTAAATTAAGCTTTGTTTTGACTTTGCCAAATGTTATGATATTTGTCACACCTCAAAACGGATTAATAATTAATTTATCCAGTATTAAACAATGAGGTGCAAATGGTTATAAGTGGAACCTTTATATTCTTTAGCTATTTGTACCATGTAAAAGTACCTACTTAAATACTTCACATTGGCAACGCCGCGTCTAATTTTGCTCGCAAGGCGAGGGTTACCGCGCAAAAAATATTTTATCCGAGAGCATTGATATCTCCACACCGATTAAATGTGTTCCATTTAGATGAGCTATCTATTCGTAGTAGTATCAATCTTTGCTAAAACTTAGTTTGTCTTTTTTATTATTGTTATTAGATTTATTTGAAAACGATATTCGAAACTCGATATCTCGAAAACGGTTAAGATTGGGTATGTAGTGTGCTTAACATTTTTTTTTAGAATCTTGTAAGTAATTGAAATATTGAATAATATCCAGGGGGTTCCATTTAAAATAAAGTAACTTTGTTCTTCCATGGCTTTTTGACTGATCCTGTATACTTAGTTTATGTGCAGTGTTATAGATTTCTAAAAACTCTAAAAGTTTTGTATTTAACATTCTTCGCTAGCTATCTTTAGCAAATAATCGATCGTTTCCATACATAAAAGCACTTTGTGCTGAAAGATGAAAATTGTCGCAATCGCACTATAAACAAATTAGGCCCTTATCTTGCAAGTGCCGTGATTATTGGGCAAATGGTCGGATTTAAATTTTTAAAACGGCTTTTTAAAGTTGAGATTAAAAGCTACAAATTGTATATCTCACATTTTCATGTAAGTTTGGACAAGGCCAGCCAGTGGGGGGTCAGGGGGTCAGAACCCCCGAAATTCAAAAAAAGAAAAAAACTATGAATACAAAGAAGTATACCACAGATTTCTTAATATATAATATTAAGAAATCTGTGCTACTACTATAGTGAATAATTTTGGTAATGCTAGGTTTTGAGGCGGAAAACAAAACATTGAGTACAAACGCGTGCGGGCAGCGATGTTCAGTTTTAGTTTGGAGTATCGTAGGTTGCAGCGCAAGGATCGCGGTTTTACAATCTGAGTTGCAGTATCTTTTAATATTATACAGGGTAACCCACGAATAGCTTGCATCCCTATTTGTGACTCTCCTGGTATATTTTGAAAAAAGCTTTCGGACACGTCAATTTTGATTTTTAGGGGGACGTCTCTTCATCTATAGCCGTACAATACAAGGTTGGTCCAAAAAGAAGTTATTGCGTTGTACTTTAGATTTTTAAATGGAAACCTCCATTTTTTTTTTTTTTTTTTTGATTCTCCAAAAACTTTATAACTTTTGTTAATAAAGTTTTTGGATACCTATCTTCAATCGTTGTAAAGCTATTTACAATTATAATAAAATTCAAGAAAAAGTGATAATAAGGAAATATATCGTAAAAATATTAATCAATTAGTTTCCATAGTAACAAGACTTAAAATTAAAAAAAAACCCTCCTAGAATTAAAAAAAAAAAAAAGCAACCTACAGTCATACGCAAATTAAAGGTAAAGTAAAAATTAATTTTCTATTAAGTAGGTGGTAATAAATGCTGAAAGTGTTGTCCATTTACCTCCATGGAACAATAAATTTTTTTCATATGTATTTCTCAAATTTTCAAGCATGTATGAAATTATTTTTCTACGTTCAGCCGTAATCCGCTCCCGAAGATCTTAAATAGAATCTAACTTCGTACTAAAAATCTTTACTTTTCAAATAACCCAAAGAAAGTAATCTAAAGAACTTAAGTCCGGAGATCTCGGCGATCACTCAATGGGGCCTCGTCTGCCGATCCATTGATTCGGGAAATGCGTGTCCAAAAACTATCGTACTGAAGCCACGTGTGCGGTGGTGCACCATCTTGTTGGAAATAAATATCATTTTCATTAAAATTAACGCTATTTTCTATTATTTCGGTAATTCGTGGTTCTATTGTATTTTCTAACATGTCCAAGTACGTCTTGCCCGTCAAGTTTCTAGGAATAAAGGAAGGTCTACAATATGATTTACGAAAATGCCGGCCCACACATTTATTTTTTCAGGAGATTTCGTTGTACCTCTCGAAACAGATGTGGATTTGAGTCACTCCAATATCGAATATTATTTCTATTTAGCACCATGTAAATAGACCGTACACTCATCGAGAAACAAATATTAAATAACATGATTGCATTGTTGATTAAAAGTTGGGACACAATCGTCTTCATGAAGCTCATGGACAAGTTTTAGCTTATACGAGTAAAATTAATTGTCTTTCAAAATTCTCTGTGCTGTTAAGCATGTAAATCCTAAAAGAGCCAGTCCACGACTGCCTTGGGTGTCGTCAAGGTGTTCCATCACTGATATTTTTGCCACTTCATTTCTAACTGGTCGATTTTTAATGGCGATTAGGCGAATATTGATAAAGATCCAGTTTCTCAAATTTTCTCATTAATTAGCCAAATACTCATCGTTAATATTTTGTCTGAATGTAATGCATTAAAAAACCGGACAGTAGCTTTTGTAATGCCCCCATTTTAATAATAGAGTATTATTATTTTTACCCCTTCTTGAACTGAATAAATTATTGTTTAATATTTATCAGAACTAGGTAAGTTTACAATTTGAAATCAAAGACAAAGTTTTCCTATGACATATGATGACACTGATGCTATATGTTTTCTTGATGGGATCCATGATTATTATTTTTAGCCATGCAGTCGATTATATTTTAAGTATTGAGTTAAGTTGGTCAAATTTGAACATAAACTTAAATAACTTTGCAAGGATTAAAGATAGGTATAAACTTTATTAACAAAAGTTACTAAAAACGTCATAAAGAATCCAAAATTTTTAAAAAATTTAAAAATCTTAAGTGTAATGCAATATCTTATTTTTGGACCACCCTGTATTGTACGGCTATAGATAAAAATGCTCCCCCATAGAAATCAAAATTGACGTGTCCGAGCGTTTTTCCCAAAATATACCAGGAGTCACAAATAAGGGTGCGACCTTTTCGTTGGGCCACCCTGTATGTAGTACCCCGAAAAGATCACCCAATTTTGCAGAGTCGATACCCCTGACACAAAAGGCTAACCCCCCCCCAAAAATGATTCCTGGCTACGGCTTTGAGTTTGGAGAACATTGTTAAAATGCTTGTGAACCTAGCGCGTCGAGCGAAAATTTGCGATACGCAGCCCGTCTTTGCTTCTCCTTCGCTGCTGAGTGCCCTCTCCACGGTCGACTCAGTACGTCTCGGTCTAATTTTCGCTTGACGCGCTAGGTTCACAAGCATTTTTAAAATTTTTGAAACAATAGAAAAAGAAGAA
>JAHBCN010027437.1:0-10134 GCA_019359885.1 Listronotus oregonensis | reverse complement strand
TCAATAGGGCTGAGCAGGCTCAGTTCGTTATACACCGGGACCGGGTGACCCCTTTTTTTAACAAATTTTAAGTCGAGTAATCCCAAAAGCAAACTGAAACTTTTAAAGGTGTTTTACTCAAATAATACTGAACATTTTAAAAAGCTTTAACCTGTTTTTTTGAAATCCCTTTTTTTCTGGTAATTACAATGGATTTTGATGATAAAATTTTTTTTTCCATTTATTATGTTGCATATTTAATAACCGATTTATCAAAAATGGGAAAAGGGGGAAACGCGTTTTTTTTTTGCTCCGAATAAAATAAATTCCCAAAAAGCAAAAACAATACTAGTATTGGAACTCGGCCCCCGGGGCGTCCCCCACACTTTTTTTAGTCTGGCGAAAATTTAAAAGGGGTAGACGTAAACTTTAAATCTTATAAAACTGAAATGGTCCAGTAACTAAAGACCTGAAAGTACCCAAAGCTGTAAATAAATCTGTACAGTTTTCAGTTGTGGCGCAATTTTTAGGTCTTCGCAGATGCTTTCGAGCGAGAAAAAGTTTATCACGATTCCGACGTGGGATCCCGCTGAAAATGATCCCCAAAAAGCCCAAAAAAATGAGTTTCCCGCAAATTTTTTGCCAAAATATGCAATTGGGGAATTTTTTTTAACGAAACGAAAAATCACCTCGAAATCAACAAAAATAGTTCTTCCCTTTTTTTTCGCAACACCAATATTTTTCGCAAAAAGGCCCCTCAAAAATTTATAACTTTTGTTTATCCTACTTTTCCTAGAACTTCGGAAACGGCTAAAAAATGCAGATGAGCAAAACAATTTTTTATCAATACGAAAAAAAGGGAAAGGGGGAAATTTTCTGGGATCATTAAACCCCTTGAAAAAGGTCTCATAAAAAAAAGAAATGTCAATAACAAACCATTTTTCCAAAAAATATCAATAAACTAGTGAGATACTCTCAAAATTGTAAAAAAAAAGTTTGACCGCTTTTTTAAATATTATAGAAACATCAGAATGAACCCAAACTCATATGCAATGATAGGTACGGGTTTTCCCATTTCAATGAACTTTAAATGATTAAAAAATGTACATTATTGCCCGAGTAATGAAACAATTCGTCCGCCCGCTTATAAGTAAATCCATAAAGATAGCTGCATTCTACCTGAGACGGCAGCTAAAATGAGGGTTTTGGGTCCCGTTATATCGAAAACTAGCGATTTTCGAAAAAATTATAAGAACCATTTTTATAGATAACAAGGCGATCTTAATTTTTTTTTTTTAACAAAAATTTTTTAAATTGCATATTTTGGCAGATATTAGAGGGAAAACCACTTTTTGGGCCTTAAGGGCCATTTTAGCCCTTTCCCACCTGTTAATGTTGATAAACTTTTTTCACTCAAAAGCATCCCCAAGACCTAAGAATTGCGCCACAGGGAAAAACTGTACAGATTTATTTTTAGCTACGTCTCTTTTTTACTGGACTAAAACATTTTTCTGAGATAAAATATTTGGGAATGATTTTTTAATAAGCAAAGGAAAAGATTTGGTGATTTCAGATTAAAATAAATTGTATGCAACGGGCTCATTAAAGAACATGAACTCATTCAGCACCGTTTTGACTTTGATTTGTTGGGTTTACCCAGTCAGCTAAGTAACTCGGTACGAGACATGTTCTATTTTCTGAAATACAAATTTTGTGTAAACACGGAAGACAACTGAAAAGTGAACAACTGATAAACATTTCTAGTATTTCTGAAATCTATTTTAGAGAATGACTGTAGCCAAGAATTTAATATTATTATTTTAATTTAATTTGTGTTTTCATGTTCTCGTAAAAATAAACACAGGAAAATCTAAAAGATAAAGAGTTTTATAATTTATTAATAATATTAAGCGTAGAGGTTAGGTGTCCACTTTCCGCGGCAACAATAACGAACACGACGCCCGCGGCAGCTGCGCTTATATGAAACGCACTCTTAGGACGGTGTTTATAATTTTTAAATTTGGCTCCAGTTTAACAAAATGTTGGTCTCGTATTTTAACTTTTTGGGAGAAATAACAACAAAAAAACAAAAATCACATAAAAAATTTTTTTTCTTTTTTTGCTATTTGACCCCCAATTTAAACTTAAGATTCGTAATCAGCGGAAAAATCTTAGTCCGACACCCAGCACACACCACTTTTTTTTTGGAGCTGTGTTATTTGTTTGACCTGTTCTTTTTAATAGTTTTCCCATATTTAAATTTATATGTAATATAATACCTCAATGAGAGGGAAAATCTATTTTTGTCAAAAAAAAAACTGTTTTTTTTCTTTACTTTATATTTTGGGAGTCCTGAGGTTTGTGTGTGTGTGAGCCTGTCATTTTTTTGTCTCACGATAACAAAAAAATGTGAAATTTAAATTTAACTAAATCCACCCCAAAAATTGTTTAGTTACCAAATAATATTAAAGTGTGTAGGTCATGGGCGTATGTAAACGAGTTTTTCTACGGGGTCAAATGAGAAAAAAAAATATACTAAAAACCCGATAACCTTATAAAACTAAATTTCCCGTAATAATGGGTTAGGACAAAATCAACAAAATTCTGACACACTTTTGCATGTCAAGTCAAGCAATAAACATATTTTAAATAGTTTACGCACGGTGTATAAAGTGTACCAACACTTGGCAAGCTTCAAGCCTCAGAAAACAACAAACAAAAATATTAAAAATTTCAATTGTGTGTACTTTTTACTTTTTTTGCATTTATTTTGCAATACATTTTCTTAAGCTCTGTTTTTTAATTATAAGAATTTTACTTTGTTCTTAAAAAAAACAAGACCAAATTTATTAGCACTTAATATATTTTTTTTTAATATTTAGGCACTTAAAAATAGTAAAATAAAGTTGACATTAGAAACGTTTTAAAAATTATAATTTAATATTGTTAAGTTAAAGCAATAAAAACATGTTCTTTATTTTAATTTTTTTTAAAATAAAAATTTTAAATGACTGTAAATTTTATAGCAGGCCTGAGACGTTTATAAAATAAAATTAGTATATAAAAAAACTTTAAAAATAAACCTAAAATCCATTAAGCCACTTTAAACAAAACCTTCGAAAAAAAAATGGTTTCTATCAACGCAAAAGTGATTTATTTTTGCAAAATCTCGTACTGCTTGGTGTAGTTTTGCAGCCTTTTGATATAAATTAACTATTTTTAAATTTAGGCCGCTATAATTAAGATGGATTTATGTTTATTGGCAGATAAAAATTTTGCGTTTAATATAAAGTTAGTTTATATCATGTTAATTATTCTTCGTATATAAACATCATGCCGCAATTTTTTAATGGTAAAACTAATGCAATAAAAGCATAGAGTTATGATTAACCCAAATATATATATTTTAAACAAAAATCATATATTTAATTCATTATAGTATCATTAATTTTTTAGAATTATATAAAATTTTAGAGAAATAAGTTTTTTTACATAAAACCGTACTCTGAAAAAGGGTAATTATGTACAATAAAAAACTTTTTCATTTAAACAGTTTACCTTTTTTGAGCAATTTCTACAAGTATAACATATTTAAAAAGAATTCAGGTGCCTCAAGAGTCAATTAGATAACTAACCGCCATTTTGTTTGTATTGTTTTTAATATATCATTAATAATTTTAACAAAAAAAATATGGAGTGTTTCCTAAAAAGTTAAATGTAGTAAAAGTAGATAAAGTGATGGGAGAGGCAAGAATGAGCTACTTCCGACTGCAACAAAAACCAACTGGTTTGCTAGTTTGGAACACAACAACATAAAAAAAGTCAGGTTGGTGGCAACATCCGGGACGAGAGAACAGGCCAGATGATTTCCCAATACTAAATCAACAAAAACTTCAAGGTAAAAATTCCAGATCGAAGTGAGTTGCAGCAACCCGGCACGGTTGGAGACATCATCTGGTATATGATATACGATGGTTCCAAAACCGAGCAGGGAACTGGAGCGGATGTGTACAGTGAAATGAGAAATTCACAATTTTCCATTTCACTAGGAACACACAGTTCTGTATTTCAAACAGAAATATATGCTTTACTGCACTGTGCAAAAAAATAACACAATCAGGCAGCCAAGCATCACTGGGGGCACTAGTAAACCCCAAGGTAACGTCCAAGCTGACTTGGGAATGCCAAAAGAACTGTCTTGGGAGAACACAACAGAGTAAGTCTCCTATGGGTACCAGGACATTCGGGAATAGAGGGCAACGAAAAAGCGGATTAGTTAGCAAGACAGGGATCATCCACAAGATACTTTGGACCAGAACCTGCCCTTGGAGTGACCAAAACCACAGCATGAGGGCAAACCAGGGAATGGGTCCGAAACAAACACAATGACATGGAAAAAGCTTCATAGGAGACCCATCCAAACAAACTAAGGAAGAACTACTCAGACAACAGTAGGGTTGATAACACGGCATGATAACCTAAGAGGACACCCACATAGGATAGACTTATACATTGAGGACCAAAGTTGCAGAATGTGCGACGAGGGGGAAGAAACAGCCTACCATATCCTGTGCAAATGTGAAGCATTGAATCACAAAAGACAGGCATTATTTGGGCAACCGAAAATGAGCCCACAGAAATATATCAAGCAACCAGTCTCAGGGTTATACAGACTTGTAGAAGGAACAAGACTAATGGGAGGATTGGTATAAAAGATACTGGGAGATTAGGCACAAAAAGCCCAAGGGACCGCGCTGCCTCCGGTAGTGAATTAAGGCGGCTCTCAGGGAAGAAGAAGAAGTAAAAGTAAACGGCTACCCACAGATAGAAAAAAACATATTTTTTGATGGGAATTAATTTATCGAATTTATTAAAATTCTTAGCCTGACAGATTGTAGTTGGAGCTATATTTTATATTTCTATGTCGGATTTATTTAGTAAAATTACCACCTGGGTCTAATTCCCAGAGTATAGTCTGATTACACACAGTAAATTGACCCTTCTGAATTTACGGATCCTTATAAAAATTAATTTTCAAATTTTTTGGTTCTACCATTTACAAAAAAAGAGCTTAATAACAGATTGAGGGTGTGTGTTCTATTGTTAGGGTCGAAGGGTATTGGGTTATGTTCGTTTAGATGGCCGTGTTACAGAATTTAGGATTAAAATGTTTTAGAACCTGTAAACAAGGAAAAGTCGTATGGCAGGCTATGGTCGGTAGTGAAAAGGTTGAGCAGGTGGAAAAGGGAGTAGTTAAATGTTTGGGAGATCTTAGACTTAAGTCTTGTGACTGTGGGAGGTTATGAGTTCGACTACAGTATTAAATATTTCGAAAAGGCAATTTTCCAATAACCGGTCAAATGCATCCTTCTTTCCTTTTCGGGTGATTTTGGATGTGTTGGGGGAAGGGGTTATTGGGTTTTGTTGAACACTTTTAATCAGCGTGTTTAGAACTATCAATTTACAAAGTTTCAAAAAACTTGGGCGAAACCCATTTTCAACAGGGATTATGCGGGGCCCTTTAAAAACAGAATTTTATAATATAATAATTTAGTTTACAAAATATACTTTATTTCAAAACGTCCAGCATTAACTCCAGGACTTAGAAAATTCTAATAAACCACTAGTTAATCCTACAAAAAGTAAGACGTTTACCTTTTCATATTAATTTGGGATTATTAAATAATTTGTTTACAGCCATTGATCAAAATGGAACTGGGTTTTTATTTCTAAAACAACAATTTGCGAGACTTAGCGAAGCAAAAATTAAGAAGGCTGTCTTTGTAGGTTCACATAAAAGGAAATTAATAAAAGACAAAATATTTGACAATATACTTAATAAAACTAAATAAGTGAGCTTAAAGTGACTCTAAATTAGAAACTTTATTGAAAATGTGAGAGCTAACCATAACAAAGATATTGTGAGTAAAGTACTCAATGCTTATAAAGAAATGGGATGTAACATGTCTATTGAAATTTACTTTCTGAGTCCTGATATCGATTTCCCCAAAAATTTGGGAGCTGTCAGTGACGAACATTGGGAACGGTTTCAACTTTTAACTTTTTTGCCATAGAAAAATGATGTCATGGCAAATGGAGTATCACTTTACTTGCTGATTAGTGCTGGTTGTTAAAGAATACCTCAGAAATCAAATATTGCCGTAAAACATGAAAAACAACATTTTAAAGTACATTTAGAATAATAAAAAATATTTGGTTGTTGCAATTTAGTAAAAAACAAACTCTTATAGCAAAGCTATGGGTAAAGAAAAATTTATGAGGCTATTTTCTGCTTTTGGCAAGACTTACATATAATCGCCCCCTATTCTGTACATGTCAAAAAAATGGTAATTTTTGTTAACTATAATTAAAACTGCAAATATGTAAATTTGTATTTGAAAACTAAAAATATTCAAAAAAAAACATCACAATTTTGTTTAAACCTTTAAGTTAGCTTTAAGAATCTATTGACCAAAGGATCTTAGAGATATTTGCGGAAAAAAAATAGGCGAAAAAAGAATTCAGAGAACTATGACATTGTCACAACGAGTAGATTTATTTTTTGTAATCGGTTTATTTAAAATTTTAAAAAATAAAGAGGGTTCAATATATTTTTTTTTATCATATTCCATTTAAGCGTCATTTTTTACACTGTGGCGCCCACGGTACATAGGTTAAAATTTTTACCCCATCTTCGACATAATATTTAAATTAGCATACAAATTTTGTAAAAGTAAACACCCTGATAATATGTTAAAATTACAACAAAAAAATGTTTTATTTTTGAATGTCCCAAAATAAAGCAAATGTTTACTGTAATAAATCTGCTTAAATACCGCCATGCATTTCAAAATTTTCTTATATATTTTATGTTAGATTTTATTAATAATTTTATGTTGTTATTTACATTTTAAAATTTATTTTCAGAAATAGTGTTTGTTATATTTCCGCCGAGTAATTTTGTATTCTGTTGCAATATTTATACAGTTAGTATTAGCATAAGTTAAATGAAAAATAGTACAAAATGTCGCAGTCTATGAAGAAAAGATTTCCTTCAATTACAAGTATTGACGTTGAGGTAAGCATTGATAATTTTTATTTAATTTATTAACCAAAACTTTAAAATTAGACCAAACCTTATCTGTTTTTAGTTGGATAAATAAGTTGGCAGGCATGTTTTTAATGGTAACTCTTTAGAATATAGTTTATAACTAGTAGAGAATTTACGTATTTGCTGCCAGTAGGCTATTCAGCTTCTACCAATTCTATACCCCATTTTATAAACATATTAATTACAGTTTTTTTTTGGCAATAAAATTGTAACCTTATGATTTGGGCACTATCGTCATAATTACACCACATTTTCTGGTAATTAATGTGATTTAAACTAGGAGATCAAAGTGCTAGTTTTTAGATATTTTTAACAAACGATTAGTTACATTGCACAGGAAATAGTTTTGGGTATATTTCTTAGCTTATAAAAGCGAAGGAACAGTTTATCTATACAGATGGCTCGAGGAAGGGAGGTCGCACAGGCTTCGGTTTCTATGTACAAAGAACGTTGTATGGAACAATGAGAGAATATGCAACCGTATTATAGGCAGAAGTTATGGCAATGACCAAAGCCATAGAATACTGCCTTAATAGAAGATACAGGGGAAAGATAACCATATGTACTGGCAGTAAGGCAGCGATCGGGGCGCTAACAAGTACATTGCACAGACCAGGACTTACGAATAGATTTCGCCAGAGTCACCCTGCAGTGGGTCTCTGGACATAAAGGGATCCCGGGGAATGAAACGGCTGAAAACTTGCCAATTTGGGAACTGAGGACAATGGACCTGAACATACCATGGGAATGTCATATAACACGGATATGACAGAGATAGCAACATGGATAGAGAAACGGTTCGACGAAAACTGGAAAAAGACGAAAGCTAGGCAATCAAAGGCTATTATGGGGAAGACCTGTAAAAGAACCTAGCGATCAGCATAACGGACTTCAGTAGGCCTATTGACAGGTCATTGTAGAAACAGACACTACCTCAACCAGATAGGAAAAAGTTAGACAGGTATGTGTAGATGGTGTGGAGAGGGAAGAGATGACGCCATACATATACTTAGAGCTTACCTGGCTGGACCTTAATGATATAAGATTCCTACCACTAACAGGACTCTCATCACTAGTAAGGAAACTGGGTCTCAAGTAGAAAAAATGATAGCGCCACATCAGTGCAAAATGGATGCACACATAAGGGGCAGGTCAGGGTTTCGGAACCTGTGTTTTAAGGATTGGTGTAAAGAATATTAGGCTTAGGCCTCAGTGTTCAGGGCCCCAGCAAGGGAACTCACCATGCTTCGATACGATACGATAGGATAGCTAATAAAAAGCCTAATTATGTACAACTAATAGGGCGGCACCAGGTTTGTCTTAATATTTCTTAACAATAATGTACGTACGTACGTAATTAAATAGTTTTTATTGTTGTGTGGACCTATTTAGGTATATATAATATATATATATATATATATATATATATATATATATATATATATATATATATATATATATATATATATATATATATATATATATATATATATATATATATTTTATATATATATATATATATATATATATATATATATATATATATATATATATATATATATAATATATATATATATATATATATATATATATATATATATATATATATATATATATATATATATATATATATATATATATGAAGCTTTTAACTTTTGTATGACATAAAAAATACTTAGCCTTACATTTGTCTAATATACAAAATGAGAAAAACCTTTTTTTTCTACTTTAATCGCATATTTTTTGGGCCTTTTAGATTTTTCTTAGGACCTTCGAATTCGGCCAAAAAATATCAGGCTCTGATGAAACATCATGCTGAATTTCTTTAAATTTGGATTATTTGTTTTTGCACCAAAATTTTGTAATCCAATTTTGCTTAAAAAATTAAACATTTTTCCAATTGGATTCAGAATATGGAACTGAATTATTTATTTATTTTTTTATATATTTACCGACGATCTTAAGGTTTAAAATGTATTTCTAATATAAAAGTCGAATCAATTGAGTGTCGTCAGCAATGTTTAAAGTTATGAAACATTTTTGTTTAAAAACAAATTGAACATTTCTGCGCATTTTCGATAATTTTTTTCTAAAAATATGGTTTCAAACCTTTCTGAGAGGGTTGTTATATACAACATTCTAGAGAATTTCCAGCAAAAACATGCCTACCACCTCGTACATCCAACAACTCTCGGGTTTTGACAAATAAGGTTTAGTCCAAATCCTTACTAACCACTCTTTTAGGTCCAAATAATTCAAAATTTATAACTAAAGGGTGTCTGCAAATTGTGTACAAAATGTTGACATATCTTACGTAAAGTTCCGAAATTGCCTCCTTTAGCCGGCAAATATCGTCAATTTTTTTCCTTTAATTTTTTTAGAACGAGCTAAATAATTTTAATGTTGACAATACAAAATACCGTTTTTAGCGGTATAGCGATCGGTTATAAAAAAGGTTAAAGTGTCTTCACCAGTAAACACCCTCTCTGATTTTCAATTTTATAAAAACCCGGGATATATTTAGAATGTTTTTTAAATTTTTAACATTTTTGTTGGTTGAGCCTTTTTGCCAGAAAAACAACTATGGTCCTTGCGAACATCAATTAACAGCAATAGTAAAACAATCAGTAAATTATAAAAGTAAATTAATTTTAATAAAGTGGGTACAACGAATACATAAATTAAATTAATGTACAATATTACCAAAGAATACCCTTATGAACACTCTTAAAAAAAATGAACTTAATTTAATATCCCAGCAATATTTAAAAAAGTTGCTTGTCTCTAAAATTTGCGGTTTTAAATATTTTACTGTACGGGTGTTCCGCAAAGATTAGTCACACATATTTAAATCTGGGAAACCTGGTGGCTATAATGCTGGTGCATTAGTTTCCGTTTTACTCCATCTGTTGCGAAATTAACCATGTAAATAGCTCAGACAATTAGTCTTAAAATAAGTAAATTAAGAAATTTTGTATGTAGCTTGTTGCCATTTTATTTAAAGGGGAAAAAAATTTTTTCAAAAAATTTTTTCAAAACTGAAC
>JAHBCN010027436.1:0-10128 GCA_019359885.1 Listronotus oregonensis | reverse complement strand
CCTTGCTTTTGGCATTATCACGTTTTAAATAAATACCATATAAGGTGACAAAAAATGAAAAATGCTACTGGTTTTGTAATCATTTTTGGAAATTGTCCACCAAATTATTTGTTCTTGTGTATTTTTTTAAACAAAGTGTTACCATTTTAAAAAAAATAGTTAGTGCCTACATGGTTAAAAAGGTTTTTTGTTTATGTATGTAAATTTAAAAAAAATTCGTAGCTAGATAATTATTGGCAATTATTTTTAGCCCATCTGCGAAAGTAACGTATAATAATTATTATGTACATAATATATGTGGGTTTATTTTCAGGTCTGAACAAACCCACAAGTTTTCTGTCTTACATCAACGTAAAAAGAGTTTCAAAACTTACCCCAAAAAAGCAAAAAACTATAAAGGTATTGTCCCAATGCTGAGATTGGGCGGAAGGAAGTAAAAAAACCCTTTTTAAAGGAAAAGAAAGGATAAAAAAAAATTTCCTTGTAATGGTAAACTGAGCTTCATCGGTCTGACGAAGCTCTCTTCTGTGTGTTCCCGTAGAAGTATACGTATTATTAAAGAGGTCATTTTTGTGTGATCAATTTTCCTTGTTGATGTTTTTTGAACCACATAAATATGTTTTTATTCTCTTAAACTGGGTGTTTTACGAACTGATTAATATGAGTTTGAACAGAAGAAAAACCATTAATAGTTTTTTTATGATATGGTTTAAAGAAATATAAGGGCACGAATGTTTGCCCGCCATTCTGCAACTCACATGAGCGCCTTAAAACGATTTTTAACTCCAAATATCACACAATATTTTTTAAACGCAATAATGCAGTTAAAAATTAAATTATTTAAAAATTGAGTTTGGCCGATATGATCGCGTTCAAAATCAAATGGATTTATTGTTAAAGTTAACAACGGTTTAAATGTTTAACAAAATATCAGCTTTTGACGGGTTGTCTACAAAAATCATTGAATAACACTGACAATGACGTTTTGTTAAACATTCTAAACCGTTATTAACTTTTAATAATTGCTAAGTCCATTGCTAAATTTAAGAACGCGATCATCACTCGGCCAATAGTTTTACATAGCATTGTATATAAAAATGATTGAAGTTAGCATTTATTAATAAAATTTTAACAATAGTTGTTGATGCTGTGAGAATGCGGTTTTGTCTATTCCAATCCACCTTAACTACGAAGAATGCTAAACTCTGAAAGTAATTTGTTTTTCAAGTTGTTTGAATTGTACAAATAATATAAATGTTAGTAAATAAATAAACTTTGACGTTACCTTTCAAAATTTGACATTTCACTTTTAACTAGTGCTTTAAAATGTTACTTTTAAGTAACATTATTAAGGCATCTAGATAGTGTAAAAAATTGAATTTTTAACACGTTTGTAGAAAAAAATATTTTATGGTTTGGACATCTATGAGGAAACCTTATTATATATTCTGGTAGGGCATTTTAAAAGTGAAGTAAAGGTTTCTCTATATTTAAGAGAGCCACAATACTCAAATATCTGACATTTAATTTTGTTTTCACCCATTAGTTTGTATAGTTTGTCCAAGCTAACTTCTTTTAGTTTGGCAATGCAAATATCCCTACATATTAGTAAATTTGTTTTTCACATTTAAGTTGGCTGATATAAGAATTTTAGTCAGGACCGTACTGGGGGATGGGAGTTTTAAAATTTTTTTATTTAAAAAAAATTTGTTGTTAGAATACAGTAACAAAATTTATCAGTATTTTTTCTTGTTGTTCATATATTCATGAATTGTGAAAGCTTGATGTAATATTTTTTTAAAAAATTTATCATTTTCGCCTTTATGATGCAGATTAATACTTATTTTTGTGTTGGGGTTATTAAAAGTTTAACTTTTTTAACTTTTTGTACACACTTAGTCCAAAAATACACCTTAAATTTGGGGTTTAGGTACAAAAAAAATGAAAAATAGTCACTATTTCCGAATAACAAACAAACCTGTTATGTTTTGTTATAGAGGAGAACTCTTTACAGTTGAATTGAAATATCCTGATAAAATATTCCTACAAGGGATGGTTCAATACCCCTTATTATGCAATTTTACTATTTTTTAAAGATGCCTAAAGATAAATCGATTTATTTCATCTGATATAATTCATTTCCTATATTAAATGATAAAATAAAAAAAACAAAAAAATAATAATTTATTTATTCAATATCATACCACAATAAAATGTTATATTTTATAAAATAAATTTATCAAAAACGTTAAGGTGTGTTTAATTTGAAGTGGCAGGCCTTGGGGTTTTTATAAAAAAGAAAACGTAGAAATGAAAAAAAATTTTGAAACTGCACGCAGCAGATACTAGTCTAGACACTTTTAAGATAAAAAGAGCAGACAAAGGGGGGGGTTTGGGGGTTTTAGCAGCTGGACTGTAAATGGATGCTTGTGAGACCAAGTTTTTTTGACAACTATTGGGCCATTGTTTAATGTTTTTAAAAAATAGTCTTTTAAATATTTTTTTTTTAAAAAGCAGTAAGTAGTTTAATAAAAAAAAGTAAAAAAAAAAAAGAAGATAACTTGTAAAAATTTTTATTACTATTTACCTTATTAAATACTAAATGGATCCCATAAAAGGGGGGAAATTTAAATTTCAGTCAAATGTCTTTTTATTTTTTTATTTTTTAATTTAAAATTTTAATAATAGGGGGGCGCGCACCCCGATGACCAGCCTCCTAATAAAAGATTCTAATTTCTTTCTCTCATTTCTAACAACCTACTATGGTAGCTGACATTAACAAAAAGACTAATGGGCCTTTTTTAAATTAGGGTAGATCATCTCAACCCATTCTAAAATTTTGTTTTTATCTCGTGGGAATCCTGTTTTTCTTTTTGATTTAAAAATTCTATGGACCATCAACAAAAACCTTTTCGAAACCAGAATGTAGAATAATGTATCTGAGGAAAATATAAGTATTTTAATAGTGATTTAATTAAATATACTTTAATGTTTCATAAGAATGCAGAAAAATGTGTTCTGTAGTTTAATGTTGTCTAAGAGCTACAGGTTTAATCAATGTCCTATGTATTAAACAGACCCCAACTGAGGTATCTAGAATCTGTCATAAATTTTTTTTTTTGGGGAATATGTGTCTAGAGGAAGTTAAAGAAAAACTGATGGGGACTTAAATATATTTAGATTTCGTAGTTCGAAACTCGGGGATGAAGGGCGGAAAAAGTGGGAAATGTGACGTGAACAATAAAGGGCTGCATCTGAGTAGACTTTCAATTTTTCTAATTAGGATATGCAAAAGAAAAATTACAAATAATGCTTGAGCAGAAGCCGAAAAATATTCTTAAAAAAAAAACAGGTCTTCTACCGCTTGCTCAAAGGAAACAAACTGTAACAATTTAGAAGGCAAAACAAAATTTTATTGGGGTTGTAAAAGTGTTTTCCTTTAAATTAAAAAAAAAAGGCCCTTCAATTTTTCCTTTGGGAAAGGGAAAAAACATTTTTTAGGGACAATTCGTCAAAAAATTTTTTTACCCTTTTTACTGAAATAAACATCGTCATCCTCCCAAAACCTGCAGAAAGAGCTGTTGCGAAGATCCAGGTTTATGAGGGGAAAACCCAAAGATTTTTTTTTTTTCCTAAAATTATTTTCCCTGTTCTTTTATTGTCAGCAACTGTCACTATGGGATCCTAAAAATACATTCATCAATATATTTTTAAAACTTAAAAATTTGGCACATCTAAGGATGTATTTTTAGATTATGATACTATTAACAGAGTTATTTTACCTTATGCAAGATCACATTCGGTAGCATTATTTTTCAAAAAATATATATTAGGTTATATTTTTTTCCTCCGAACTGAAAATACAGTAATCACTGTGTTTCATACTCTAAAAAATATCTATTCTAGTTAATAAAAACCAATAAAAATAAAAACTTAGTCCAGAATAAAATAAATTATAAAATTAAACAATGTCAATTAGTCCACACCAAAAAAAAAAATAAAAACACTGCAGAGTAATCTCTAATCTCACTAATTACTTTGAAACACGAAATGACACACCCAAACACAAGAAAAATGTAATACAAAAATTGAAACGCCTTTAATCCATTACTGGATGATTTGCGCCAATCAGCTGATTTTGACGTTGAGTCTAGTGATTTTTGTTTTTGAAATAGCCTGATTCATTTAAGCCAACGCAAACATGTTAGCTTGGACAAACTATAAGGCGTGTTGTTAAATTCATCGATGAATCGTGCGCACTAATCGCTGTTTCATCAAGCCGTTTTTAAATTAATTGATCGAAAAGCGCTAAAGAAAGATGGCCATTGTTTTAGTAGTATATGGACAAGGATAAAACTAGCGGTAATCTGGTGTGACGTCACGATAGATTTCAGCGCTAAACCATCTGATGAATTTAACAACACACCTATACCTTTAAAGGATATTACTTTGTAATGAAAAGGTAAAAATCTACATTATTCCCACTAAGCGAAGAACATCTTTAGCACGTTTTGTAACGTTATTCAAAAGTAACTGTGATAACGTTTAATTTTAAACGTTATTTTATCATGTCTGTTTCGTTTTCTTGAATTGTTACTGATTATTTTCGTTTCTATAACATACCCTTGTGAATATTTTTAATACGGTATAGAACAAACATCTTACTGACGCAACTTTTATGTACTTTTATATTAACGTTAAAATGTTGCCATGTAGAGAATAGTCTTTTAGATACAAGTTCGATACTTCTCTTAATATACGTTTTAGATATGATTATAATTTAACATATCGACCTCGTATGTTTAAAAGCAGCCCGCACAGAGAATGTACGATTTTTTAACAACGACGCCAGGTTTAGAAAGGAAGATTAGTACATAACCTTAAACCTTACTATGCTTATTTCCTCGCATTTTAAGAACAAGTAGTGTTTTGTGTTGTGAATTTAAAGTTTTTTTCTCGTAATATTAATGGAAAGTATGGATCGGAAAGAAAGTAGATTACACTATATTTTCTTTTATACTTTAGTTTTTATGTACGTAGGTATATAGATAAACTGACCAAAAATCCTGATTATAAAGATCAGTCCTTTCCTTAAGATAAAGTTACCATTCGTCCCGAATATTGGGGTAATAAGTCCGGATTTCATTTCGTAAGGTACCTCCCATCCCCTAGATACATATAAATTAAAAAAGAATGAAATAAAATTTGGTTGCTTTATACCTACCTACATAATCTGTAGTAATTTACGTTAGAAGACCGAAAGTAGTGTTCGCTTTTTTATTCTGTGGTGTTTGCAGGTCGAGCCAGCGGTTTCTAGCTCTGAGCCGTAGGCAAGTCCTGAAAACTTGGCGAGACCTGCAAAACATTTGTTTTTAGATCCTGTAATGTACAATCTTTTTTTCAACCAAAACTATTAAAAACAAATTTTAATATTTAAAAACAGGTCTATTATCCGCTTGACTTGGATTTGACACTTATTATAACAATAAGAATTATTTAAGACACCCACATTATATTAGTGCTTAGGCCTCAGCCTTCCTGCACTGTCTAAAGATTAAAAAAAAGTTAAGTTTGTTTCCATAACAACCATAAATAAAAAAGCTGCTAAATTAGCAGCTTATTTTCTATTTCATGGATGTGCAAAGTGACAAATAAGACTAGAAAAGTGACAAATGAGCCGGGCAAAAGTATTTTCCCGGTCTTGAGGGAAAAAGATATCTTCTGTCCAAAAAATTCTCCAGAAAATGGGTATTATCCGATCAATCGGAAAAAACTTTAGAGGACTTAATCCGAGTCACCATATGTACTAAATGTTTTACATAAGTTGGGTTGGTTACTTTTTAAGTACTAGTAAAATTAGCAAAATAACAAATGAAATGACCTAATTTAACTAATTGTTAACTCCGCTACACTAATTAAATATCATGTTTAAAAGTGACATTGAAAATTATTTACATAAATTAGCATTGCTTAAAATGCGGTAATTTTTGTTGTTGTGAGGTATTACCAAATTATGTAAATGTTTAAAACCTTAGTTTGTTCTACAAGTATGACTTTATGAGAGTTATTTATTCGGCAACGTGTTACCTATATTTATTATGGAAATATCAAAAAATCTCAGGGCAATGTTCAGCAACAATCGAATAAATAAATAAACGAGGTTAGGTTTTCAAACTCCAGTTAGCGTTCGCTTAGCCCATGCACCTAAAGCTCCGTGTCATGTGATCAAAACTCTACTCTGACGCCGCTCCAGCTCCATTTTTATTTCCGAACCCCCTATGGTTGGTTTTTGGTTCTAGTTTGCTTCATGATCGATTAGACCTTATATACTCATCTCTCTATTTGATGTTGTTAAACCTAGGTATGTACCTGAAGACCATTTTGCTTTTATTGTAAAAATATTTACCGATTTTAAAATATTATAGTTTTGTTAAAGTGTAAATACCTATTTATAAAAATACAATATAACTAAAATTATTCCAAATATCTATTTATCTATATTTAAAGCACAATTCTAGCGAATACAGTAATACAAATTGGAAAAGTTTTTGTCTTCCTTACAAAATAATATTTTTTTAACAAGCCAAATGCGCATTTAACCCATGTTGTGAAAAACCAGGGAAATTTAAAGGTAAAAGAAGAGAACAAAACACGGCAATGGGCTATTCGATAAAATAAATGTTCGTCTCACTATAAAAAAAAACTATCATTAAGGTACCCTTTTGACACGGCGTAGTAACAATATCGCAAGAATTTTTTTAAAAAAATCAGTGTGTGCAACAGATTTAAGTTGGTAACACATTCAGATTTGGAGCAGTTTTCTGTTTTCGTGTGCAATGGCGCATATTTATGTATTTTTATGAATTAAAAATCAGTAAAAACTGTTTTATTTATTACACCCCAATATTTTCCTTTAGTTAGATTTTTTATTCAAATGGTAAGTGCTATGTGTAAAAATTATTAAAAAATTTGTAAAGACAATAATGTTATGTTGGTTGCCTACCCTACATTAGGATACACGCAGGTCACAACTACAGAGCTTGTGCGCCGGACAGAGAGCTTCCAAGAGGAGACACGTACGCCACCCAGAGGGCAGTTCGCTACATACCACAGCTGGAAACGTCACGACGGTCCGGATCCATACAACGCACCGCCATCCGCCATTGAAGCCACAATCACGTTCCGTTCATATTAAGTGTTGTAGTAAGAATCAATATATATTTAACTGAATAAAGCGTACCATTTATTTTGCCTTACCACCGGACACCACAACTGGCGACGAGGATTTTTAAAATTGTGGAAGGCATAATATACACGTGGTCGGTTAGTGGTACTAAACGAGAAAATGGCGTCGGCTGGAAAATTTTCGGAATTCAATATGAGTGAAGATGACTGGATAATCTATTCAGAGAAGCTGGAGATGTACTTTGTGGCCAATAAAATTGACGATGAAGCCTCAAAAGTAGCACATTTACTCAGCATAATTGGTACGGACACATATAAGTTGTTAAGGAACTTGTGTCACCCGAAGATTCCAAAAGAAAAAACGTTTGACGAGCTATCAAGGTTGCTGAAGGAGCATTGTTGCCCGCAAATCAACGTGTGGCGTGAACGAAGGATGTTTCACCAAGCAGAGCAGGACGATCACGAGTCGATCTCGGACTTTTACTCAAGAATTTGTTCCCTTGCAATAAATTGTAATTTTGGAAACATTTTGGACTTCGTATTAAAAGAGAAATTTATGTCCGGCATCAAAAAGGGCTCAGTAATGGATCGACTGTATGAAGAAAGTGCCGAAGAGAGTATAGAGAAGTTGAAGACTCTGGCGACGCAACGAGAAAACTATGAAAAAAGTTCAAGTGAAACAAAGCCATTCAACTACGTCACCAATGGACACCGAGAACGAAATCGGAAGGGAGGAGGCCATGTTGTTCAACAGCGCCTGCGTCATCAGTCAGCCACGGCGCAATCCAGTAGCAACAACCCGCCCAGGAAGTATGGCAACACTGGACAGAAACGTCAGCTAGCAGAAACGTCAACGTCGGGCAGAAGTGACAGATTCAACATGGACATGATACAAAGAATACATGTATACATGTATTCTTTGTATCATGCAACATGGACATATGTCAAGTTTGTGGTAATGGCCACAAATATGTATGTAAATATAAGAATTATTCCTGTAATAAATGTAATAAGAAGGGACATTTAGCTAAGGTATGTAGAGGAATAAGAGTAAATTTTGTAAATGATAACGTAGGGTGTGTGGCGAATTCAAGTTTTAATGAACCCAGGGTTGAGGTAAATGTAAACAATGAAAATTCTATAGACAAGTCAACTATTTTTTCTATAAATAACTTTAATAAAGATTCTACGGGAATAAGATTAAGTGTTATTGTAAATGATAGAAATTTTAATATGTTGTTTGACAGTGGCAGTTCTGTTAGTTGTATAAATTATAATGTTTTTAATAGTATATTAAACAACAAGGTTTGAAAACGACTCTTTGCACACGGGCGAGACAAATTGATGGACCGAGATGAAGTCGAGGTTCACAAGTCTCGCGAGTGTGCAAAGAGGTTTTCTAACGAGTTTTTTACGATACTTTTTTAGACTGCAAATAAAAAAACATTTTTTGTGTAAATTTTTTTTTAAAAACAAACGCAAAAAAAAAAATAATGAAAAGAAACTACAGACTATAATTTAGCAAACAGGAAAAATCCATAACTATTTTAAAATATTAATTGTAATGTTTATTTTTGCAGGAATCGTCGCATTGTTGATCGACTTTAACGATGGAGACAACATTTTTTCCCGGCACCTTGCTTATACAGTTCTCTGTCGGTTTGCAGTTTTCTTTGCGGCATTTCATTACCCCAATTGTAATTGTTTTGTGCCCAACAGACGACACAGAGGAAGAGATCCTCTCTGAAACATCCATTTTATTACTAAGCGAGTCATCTATATAACCGGCGACGGGGCGATTTCCATCCACCATGGCGCTTCAGAGCCAGCAAATCTGATCCAGAATTCACCAATAGGTGACGACCGCCTAAAGCAATGCCCGGTATGGCTTTGGAGTTTCCAACATCAAAAAAATTTTGGGGATGTTTTTTTTTGCCAACCCATTTTGTTAATTAAGTTTGGGAGTGATTTTCCATTTTGATAATTAAGAAAACGATCTGTTTGCAGGAGTGGAGGTCGAAGGGCAGAATACTTTTTAAGATGGTGTAGAGACTTCCTGACACTGTAAATGATCTCGGCATCTTCGTTTGGTATTTCTAGTTTAATTAACATTGCGCTGCCAAAAATGAATTTTCTTTTTTAAGGAAGCACAATTTTCTTTTCGGCATGCCCCAGAGAGTCCGGGCTGCCACCACTGCCTGAAACAAGAAAAAATACCGATAAGTTTTTTTAGTTTTATTCATTTTAAGTAAGTACTTTATGAAACCAGCACTATTTAAAAACAGAATTGGGAACCCCTGCCTACTAAACCTTCTACCATAAAAAATGAAAACCATAAAATAAATAAAATAACTGTGATGCCTACCTTGATTTTGCAAATATTTCTCCTGAAGGCTTTGGAAGGGCAAAAATCATTCTCGCTAAGAATTTGGACTTCTTTGGCACATAGTTTTCTGATTTTTTTTTTTATTAGGGCCTGCAACTTCTGGTATTTCCCAATATCCGTATTTTGGTTTTGCCCTCAGGGTTGATTTTAGCATGGAAAAGGTGCTCCGGGAAAACTTGTATTTGTTCAAAAGCTCTTCAAAATAACCAACATAACATTTTCGGAAAACGTTTGCCCTTATTTGCTTGTCTCCACTTCATAAACGATGTAACTTTGGCTTCATATCGATCTCTTTTACTTTGTTGGAAGTAGTTTGACGAGATTAAACCGCTTTTTTAGAATTTCTTCAGAACGGACATTTTTTCGCGAAATCAAAATTTTTTTGTATCTAAATTGGTATCTAATCAACAAAACAAGAAAACTATGACGGTTGCTATGGAATAAAGCCTACTTTTATTTTCTATATTTTTGACATAACAATAAAAACCATAATAAATCATATTGAAAGACAGAACCGGTGCAAAAAAAACATATTTTCCTTGCACACATTGTGCGCA
>JAHBCN010027435.1:0-10119 GCA_019359885.1 Listronotus oregonensis | reverse complement strand
AACCTTCCTGTTTAACTCTTCCTGCAGACTCTGAACAGTGCGCTTGAGCTCAGCGTTACTATCGTTTAAGAGTTTTTTTATTTGTGTTAACTGTTCGTTGTTAGAAATGTCAGTTTTATCCATATTATGCACAACTTACAACACAAAAACATATATTTTTATAAAGGCAATGTTTACAATATTTACTAAAAATGTTTTAAGAACTTGAAGAAATTGGCTGCTAGATTAAATGCAAAACGGGGAAAACAGATATGGTATCCCCGCCGCGAAAACAACAAAAAAAAACTTATAATTTGGAGGTTGTGTTCTTAGTCCATTTGAAAAATATGAGATTACTTTAGATTATTTTTGATTTAAACCTTTTGGTTTCACATTATCACCTTAATCACATCAAAAAAAAAAACTGAATAAAACACCACACAATCACAAAAATAAACAAACAGCAATTTGCTGATGAAACCACAACAAACTTATTTGATTTACTTACTCCTGATTTAACCTTATAATTATAATCATTAATCATGCCATATTCTGCTTCGATTGAAAAAAATTATTTTCCACGCAACCAATTTAAATCGCCACCGTAGAAATGTGCACAAATTGGTGGATCCTGTTATAATAGACTATCCAAGAAATTGGACCATATAAATGTCTTGAAGGCTGCAGAGTTTCATTTAAACGTAGTATGGATCTACGTAATCACCTTAATACTGACATAGCTTAATTTTTAATCTACAAAAATGGAATTTATAAGTTTTGAAGGTAGGTGTATTTTTAGTTATTATAATTTTCATTTTACAAACATTTTGGTCATGTGATTTATAGAATTTGAAGTATGGCTCAATTGGAAGAAAAAACAAAAACGTAAACTTTGTAAAATCAAAGGAACAATTGGTGTCAGTTGTATCTGGACAGAATTTAGAAAAGATCTTTTTATGTGTTAGAACTGGTAAATGGGTTTTCAACTTATGCAATGCTGGTAGATATTGTAGGTTTTACTTTGTAGTTTATTAGTATTTTTTTTTACTATTATGTGGGAATTGATTGTTGCATGTGTATTGTTATTTTAATACCTATATTAAATGAATTTTTTATTATACATCATCACTTATCCTTGTAATCATTTTTTTTAAAATAGTACCAAAAATTATATAACGAATAACGACACCCAAACTAACATTTTAGTTGTTAAAGTAATTGTCCATTTATATTATTTACTAAATACATACCCTAATAAGAAAAGGGGGATCTTAATAAAACTTTTTGGTTAATTTTATATCAAAAGATACTTATATTTTCATTTATTTTAGGTTCACAAAATATAAAAAATGAAAACAGTAAAAACGTTCTTTAAAGACCAAGGATCAGCTAAAATAAATATGAGTTGTAGTAGCCAAATTATTGTGACAAAATATATTAAATCAGGTAGATGTGATATTTTATATTATCCAGATTTATGGACATCATCATGAAATTCAACATTTACATCTTTCAAAAGGAGGTAAAAATTTGCTTCTAAGCTGATGGCAGGAGTTTCAACAACACAGTAGGTTTTCCTTAAAATTAATAATTATTACATAAAATAATAAAAATAAAAATTAAATTAATGAAACCACCATCAACTTGTCAGTTTATAAATTTAAAATTTTTTTTTTTTTAATCGAATTTTATTATTTTAGTTTTTTGGATACCAAAAATAAAATTTAAAAAAAAAAGTTCATCGTGATGAATTTTAACAAGACAAGACATTGCAAATATTAAAAAATCATACAATATCGCACTGCAAGATGGAATTCGACACAGGAATGATGCTACAAGTGTAGATTTTGGGGGAAAAAATATAGTACCAGTTCTATTAATCCTGTTCATTTTACAAAAAAAAAAAGTGAAATTATTTTGAATTTTAATTTAGAGAAAAATGATTTTTGTCTAATTTTAATGTATCCACTAAAAGAGTTTTTAAAAATTTGGGATCAAATGTTATATGTATTGATTCGACCCATGGTCTAAATTCTTATAATTTTGAATTAACCCCTTTTGGTTATTGATGAATTTGGAAAAGGGGTTCCCAGTCGCTTTCCTTTTTAAACAAAGGATCCTTTTTAGAGTTTTTTTTTAATTTCGTTAAAACTGCTGTTGGTGAAATGGTCCTAGAACATTCATGTCTGACATAACTAACGTATACTATAATGCCTGGGAAAAGGTCATAGGTCCATCTGAGTTTAGACTGTATTGTTTGGCATATAGACGACCTGGCAACAAAATCTTGCCAAATTAAAGATCTTAAAAAACAAAAAAGGGTTTACCAAACTTTAAAAATTTACAGACCTTTTTAGAAGAAGCCACATTCGAAGCTGAATATATCAAGTTTTTAAACATTTTGGATTCCGATGAGTCAAAAAAAGGAAATTTCATTTATTTAAAACATTATTACTATGATAATCGACAGCATTGGGGGTTTTTCAGGAAAAGTGGGATTAAACAAACATGTTTTTAGAAAATCAAAATAATTGTATATATACTTAAAAGGGAAAAAAAAATTAAAGTTTAGATAAAGCTCTTCATGCATTAGAAAATTTTGGGGGACAAGTCTGGGACAGAAAAAAAAAATAAAAAAAAACAAACCAAATAGGCATTTACTTTATAAACCAGAGAAAAAGCTGCATTAACAGAACATTGGTCTATTGGGGAAGAAAATGATATTTACATTATTTCCAAGGTAAGCAGGACAAACAATATATAATAATTAAAAAAAAAATAATATGTGCTGTGAACTAAACTGTAAATACTGTAAAATATGTATCCCTGTACCAATGCTCATGTATGGATTATAATATTAGAACAACAATCTGTAAATATATACACTTTTTGCCTTAATTCTCTTTTTAACAGGATAAAGCATCAACAGATTTTAAAAAATGGAGGATCGAGAGAAAGAAGTTTGTCAAATAGTTGAAAATTTGAATCGACCTTCCTTAAACCTATTCTGACATTCCGATTTATCCTGAAATTAAACAGCTGCCATTCAAGTTGTAAGCAATATTGAAAATTTCAATTACACATATGATGAAAAGGTTTTTATTTAAAAAAAATTTAAAAAATTTTTTTGGCAATGGGGTCAAATAAAGAAGTTACAAAAAAATTTCTTCGTACCTTTGGTTGCTGATAAATCTCAAGAAAAAACCCCGCAAATAAATTAAGACAAACAAAAAATTTTTTTTTACAAAAAAAAAAAGGGGCTCTAAACGAAAAAAAAAAGCCTGTTTTCAGTGAATTAAATATTATAAAAAAAACCCCATTCAGTCTCTATTTAGATCAACAGATCCTAATATGACCATTTATTAATTTATAATATTGAAATGTAATTGTCTATATTCTAGGGTAATGAATACTGTTACAACAAAAAAATTTGTGATTTTTAATAAATTTAACTTAAAAAAAAAAAGTTTTTTTTTTAAAAATGGGAAAAACTGACTTATGACCAGTTATATAAAGTCGATTTAAGCCTCAACTTAAGTTTAAACCAATATTTCATGTGGAAAATGTTAGTTGACAAGTCGATATTAGACAACCGACACATACCTAGTTGCCCATTTGTAGTCAAACTTTTTTTTAGAAAATAATATCTCATAATGGGACGTATGATAATTTATTAGTGGCAAAATAAAAAAAAATAGTTGAATAATGCATTCGTTCCCATACTATATTATAAACGCTACCCATTAGTTGTCAATCATTATTTAAAATAGCCGCCATTTTTTGAATCTGAGTTTTAAATTGGCAACGCTGGGATTTTTTGCTGTGTGCACCTGTCCTCTTATTTGGGTCCGATGAAAACATATCTGTATTGAGAAAGCCTAATGAAGAACTAAAATTAAAAAATATTAAAGCCACAGTAAAACATGATAGAGATGGAGTTATATTATGGAGGTGTATGTCATCTGCAGGAGTAGGCAATATGTATTTCATTAAAGGTAGTATGAACCAATACATGTATTTGGACATAATAAGACAGTATCTAGCAGCTAGGGCTCAAAAATTCAATATTAATAACAATTCTTGGTTCTACCACGATAACGGTCCCAAACACAGATCATATAGGGTTCGATCTTGGTTGCTTTATAATTGTCCAAATGTTATTGAAACACCAGGCCCATCATTAGGTTTAAACTTATTTAAATATTTATGGTTAACCTTAAAAAAATTAGTAAAAAGGATCCCAATATCAAACATAGATGAATTGAAAAGAAAATTACAGATGCTTGGACTACAATTACCCCGGATTATAAACGAAAGTTAGTAGAATCAAATATTACCAGTTATTCTTGAGTTCATTAAGGTTGTTTCCCTGTTTTAATATAGTTATTTTAGTTTTGCCTCATTTAAGCTGTGTCATTAAAATAGTACATTATTTAATTAAATATTTATTACTAATTTGGGATGATATTTATGTCAAAAGATTAATGTATAGTTTTGGGTAGACTCAAAATAAATTTAAAGGGCTTTCCCTTTTTTTTTTTAATAATTAGTTAGCTACCACTTAAATAAGTTGGTTTTTGCTTAAATATCAACTGCAAAATAAAATATAAAAAAAGAGTGATTAAAATTTTTTAGCCTTGAAAAATTTACCGGATTGCTTATGATTTGGTGATAGATATAGATCAATTTTAAAATTTCATCTTACACCAGATAATTTTTTTAAATATAAGGAGTTAAAAAAATTGAACAGTGTTATAAAAGGGGGTGTCCCAGAAGAAATGGGACACAGAAACAGCAGATTCCTTAGGTCAAAATATTAATTTAACGAAAACTTTTTTTATCCTAAAGTTGATAATAAATAAGATGCAGATTTTAAATTTTTAATTTTTTTTTTCTTTTTTTTGTAATTTTTCTTAATAAAGACATAGCGGTAAAAAAGAAGATTTGGGGGCGGAAATTCAAATTGTCCATACAAATAGTTCAGGCGCCAGCTACGGCATCCCCACTTTAAGATGGCATAACTTTTTTGGGCTTAGTTTTTGACCTGTTTATTAAAAAAAGATTCCTTTTGGGTAAAAAATGTATACCTCATTGGGTTTTGAGCAATTTTTTTGAGATAAACGCACTTTAAAGAAACCCGAAACTTAGGGAAAATGATTTTTGGGCCCAAATTATTTTCAAACTTTGCAAGGTAATAGTTTTTAACATCTAGATCAAAAGCCCAAAGGAAAAAACCCAAAAACCCCTCTAACCCCCCTAAAATCAGCCTTAAAGGTCACTAGTGATTTAAAGACTTTTGAGGGTGATCTGGGGGGGTTAAAGAGGTTTTTGGGTTTTGTGCGCGTAAAGACTTTTGAACAGCGTGTCGGAAAATATTATTTTGCAAAGTTTGAAAACAATTGGCCAAAACCCATTTTTCATGGGGTAATTGCGGGGTCCTTTAAAGTGCGTTTATCTCGAAAACAGTTGCTCCTAGAGACCTAAATAAGGTATATATTTTTGATGCAGAGGGAGTTATAGTAACTTCTTTTTTAATAAACAAGTCAATATACTAAGACCAAAAAAGTTATTCCCTCTAAAACAAGTGGGGTAGGCCGTAGCTGGCGCCCTCTACCAGCAACATCAAAAGTATAAACGAATTTGAATTTCTCGCCTCAAAGAACCCCAAAATCCCCAATTTTGTACCGCTATGGCATTTAGTTAAGAAATTATTACGAAAAACGAAATCAAAATTAAAAGTTTAACACCTTGTATCTTAGTTATTATCCACTTTGGGATAAGGCAAGTTTACGTTAATTGCATTATTTCGACCTAAGGAATCCGCTGTTGCTCTATGTCCCATTACTTCTGGGACACCCTGTATACTGTTAGAAGTTCGAACAATAAGTAAAAGGAATTTTCGTTTGATAAAATTATGTAATAAATTTGACATTAATTTTTATATTGTATATTTTTAAAGGTTAATTGTGTAATATTTCGTTAAGACAATAAAAGCTGATGTGATTTAAAATTGTAAAAAATATCCAACACTTTGCGCCAGCATTTAATAATCAAAATTTTACTATTTCTAAACAAAGCCGTAAAAAGGCTTCATATTAAAATGGAACTTCTGGTTTTATTATCAAATAAAGCATCATTTTGTGTATAAAAATGGCGGCAATAAAGAAAAGCTTTAAATTTCCGACAGGGCATATTGCTTAACCTATTTATTCAGAAATAAGCGTTTTTTTGCGTTTTTATCATTTTATGCTCTATTGTAAAAATAGAAATAATGAAAAAATAGTAATTTTTTATTTAAGGTCAGTTGTAAAGAAACGAAAGAAATAGAGGGCTTTATTTAAATAGGATTATTGGCTAAATATAAAAGTATAATGCTCTCAGGGAGCTATTTGGATTTAAGAGGGTACATCTTAGGTATCAAAAAGCATTGGTATTTTATAGGTCATAAGAACTTAACGAAATAACCTTAAAAAATATCTCTATTGATCAGCAGACTCGGTGTTTTATCGAGAACAGACTCACAGAGCTCCGACCAATGGACAAAAAACGAAAAATAATGTTTTTATTTTTTTCTTATAGTCGCTTTTAAAATATTCCCAGAGATATCAGTGATCATTATTTATATTTTTTACAAACATTTTTTGCATTATTGATAGTTAAACTAAAAATTTTAAAAAAATTAATAATTCTGACCTCTTATAGACTAGTCGAGAAGTGTGTTTCCTGCGAAAAATAGTTAGAAGACATCGAAAAATATAAGCGTTTAAGGATTTTTTCTACCAATAAAAATTGCAATTGTTATTAACAAAAAGCCAAGAAAAATCCATGATGTTTTAATGGCTTTTTTAAATCGATACTAAAATGATTTTCGCCCAAGTGTTTGTAAGCTACGATAAACAAAACAAAAATTGCTACCACAAAAAAATTAGGGAAATTCAAAATGGCTGACTGATAATGGCGCAAAATTCAAGTTTAAAAGTACTTTTTTACTCTTTTCTCATTAAAAAGGCATATAAAAGAATAAAAAAATAAATGTACGTATTTTTTAAGTATAATTTTTTTTCATTTTTAGCCCCCAACCCCTATATTTAAATTTTTAACGCGTTGGCATTGAATGTTAAAATTAATATAAAGAAAAGTTTAAAAAAATGGCAACCCTTGCCAGGTTATGGAAATATTGAAATTATTTAAGATAAAGAAGATGCAAATGCTTTAATTGTGCATCCTGCCACCGAAAATTCTTGTAACTTTAAAAGTTACTTTAATTTTAACATTCACTGCCAACGCGTTAAAAATTAAAATATGAAGGAGGGGGGCGAAAAATGCATTAAAAAATAAAAAAAAAGTAAATATACTTCACAAAATACGTATTTTTTTATTGTTTTTAATGCGTTTTATGTGTGAAAAGGCTAAAAAAACTTTTAAGTTTTAATTTCGCGCCATTATCAGTCACTATTCTCTTCAAATTCGTAATAGACGACTTCGAAAACCCCCGAGTAGAAAATTTGGACGATTATTTACGTGTTTTAGAGCAATTGGTGACATTTTTATAAACGAGTTCAAATTATGCACTTTTCGGTGCAATGATGCAGTCAAAATGGTCCATAAAAAATCCTAAATGACCTACTATGTAACTTAAATCTTGTATTATGCAAAAAAAACACAATTTATTTTGTTTTTAAATTAAACTTTTTTGAAAAACCCTAAAAATGCACAAAAATAGCAAAAAATGCCCTTTTTTGCATATTTATGCACTTTCTCCACCTTTTTAAGTGTCCGGGTTATGATTTTTCGATTTTTCATTCCTTAAATATATATTCTTAAAAATAAAATCTAAGGGAGATAAAATTTCTTAAAAACCACTTATTTTTCGTTATTTCTGACCGCCTATAAAAATAAAATTAAAAAAAATAAGTGCCGGTAAATGGACCCCTTGCATAAAATTTATTCATTTTTTTCCAATATTTTGTCATAACTTTTTCAGTATTGATATTAATTACAATTTAATACATGGTACCTTTTTTTGTTTTGCTCTACGTAAAAAATGTATTCTTAAAATTCCTCGATAAACTTTATGGGTTTTGTGAATTAATAATTTCTACAAAAAATGTTCATAGTATTTACTCCTTGCTAGAATACATGCAATAATATTTTTGTAAAAATAAGTCAAGTCAATAATTTTTAAATATCACCCTTTTCGTGCCAAGCAAGTTTTAAATTGAATTATCTCGGAATTTGTTAAGTTTATCAAGGTATTTTAAGAGTACCTTTTGTATGTAGAAGAAAGCAGGGAATAAGTACAATCAATAATGACGAAATGATGGTAAAAAAAATAATAAATATAGTTTTTTAATTAATTAATATATTATGAGTAATGTAACTTTTAAATATGCTGAGTATGTCATAAAAAAGTTTTTATTTTATTTTAAAATTCTCAAATTTGGACATGCAAAAAAAGTTATTTATAACGTCATATATTAAATTTGGAACATACTGTATTTTCTTTGTATTCTGGAAAAGGCCTTGTTGTTGAATTATTAAATTTATTTCAAGTTGGGAACCTACACCGTTTAATTTGCAAAGGGTTTTTTTAATGAAAATTGTAGACGTTCTCTTTACATTGCATCAAGCTGTAAAAGATACTTTTTGAGAAACTACCAAATACGAATCATACTCTTTAGGATTATACAGAAATTAAGATGTTTTCTTGTTGTATCACAAAAGCTAAGGTCAGGGGCGAATATTTTGAGAAGACATAATTACCTACTTATAACAATGTAATAATAAAGAGTTTTCATAAAAAATCACAAAGAAAGTTAATTTTTTAAATAAGTAGTCTTAAGATCGTGTTTATCTCAACGCTTTTGTATATTCCTTTATAATGAGCTTTAAAATTTTAGTAGGTAGCTTGTGTTCTAAAAACCTTTATTTATTATTTGCAATTTTTTTAATTTTTCAAGACCATTAGCCCAATTTAAGGTGACTAAAGATCATGAAAATAAATTGGCAACATAGGTTTGTCTATGTCGCCGCTTATATTGGACCTCTCACGTCAGATGGGTTTGCTTGACATCAGACGTAGCGTAGCACGTGTACCCTATGGTAAACTCCTACTTCTACGTCTATCCCTTTTGCCCTTATAGCCCTTTATAGCCGTCTCGTGGTACCGGTGGTCGATAGAATGACCTATAAATGAAATACCGAGTCTGCATTGTAAAATGTCTTTGACTTGAATGGAGCTTCTTCCTATTGCTGCATTGTTTAAACGAGATTTAAAAGCGAATTTGTTGTGTTAATAAAAATATTTCTTATAAGTTAAATTAAGCAAAGAAGATGAAGTAACTTACTAATTTTTGTATTAGAGATGCGCTTTGGAACAGGATTTGTGCATCTGAATGGCATCGTTTTTGATCACATAGAAACGTTGTACAGGGTGACTCTCTCAACGATTTACAAGTTTTTCCGACAACAAAACTAAAATTTAAGTATCCTGACACGACGCGACGTATGAAACAAAGAAAAATAAGGGATAATAAATAGCAAACCGGGAAAGTCCCGGGGCTCGACACAAGAAAAGACGTGGAAAAAATAAGGATCATGTAAAATTACACTGACCAACATTCTAAAACTTTTTTTGCCTCCCTGGAATGATTGTGGCTGGATTTTATATTTTGGCCTCTGAACCGATCTGGCTTCAGATTTTCGATATCAGCCTTCAATAATGAGGAGAGAAAATGTTTTGATATTAAGCAAAATTAATAAAAACTCACTTTAATACTGATTTATTAATTTAAAAATAAAAAGATAGATACATTTTAAAAACAGTTAATTTATGTTCAGTATAAAATTTTTGGTTATTTTTTTTTTAAAATTCATTTCCTTGAACTCTTCCTTTTTTTAAAAAAGACTGGATGTGTCTCGTATTAGGGGGCCCGCAATATCGGCTAACATATTCGGGCCCCTTTCCAGTATATCTTTTCTTTCGTGATGTCTTGGGAAACGTTCCCCATCTCGTCCGATATAGTCCAGATTTTCAGGAAAAAAATCCAAAGGGAAGGAGAAAGTGAAGTTTTAGGGACATGTTGCATTTTAAAATATGATAGGCCGTGAGCAGTTCTTCCACGAGTTCACGATAATTTT
>JAHBCN010027434.1:0-10077 GCA_019359885.1 Listronotus oregonensis | reverse complement strand
AATTAAGTTGTTTATTTTTTTAAAATTTTTTCAGTGGTACTTAAAGTTTTAATTGGTTAATTTGTTATTTCTATATTAAAATAAAAATTAGAATTAATATAGAAAGTTTAAAACAAATTTCAACCAAGGGGAAAAAATTTTTAAACTTATCTTTCCCAAAAATATACGGAAAAAATAATTTAATTTTTACCTTCTGCTTTGCAAACCGCTTTGGAAATTTTTCCCCCGCAAATTTAAAAAACTGTCGCCCCATAATAAACTTTAATTGTCCGGCTTCCAAAAATTATTTACCATTGATGAAATTTCCCACCTTTTTTTTTATTGATATTTAGTTTTTGAAAAATTTTTTTTTTTAAAATTTTGATCTGTGATTAAAAACCTTGCAGTTAACAATAATTGTGTAAAAAAATTTTAGTTAAAAAAAATAAGTTTCATTTATCATTTCTTCAGGAAATTTACCACAAAACGGTTTTAAGTTTCAATTTTTAAAAAAAGAACTATGTTTGGAGAAAGGGTTTTTACTAACCTTCATTTAAGGTTATCTATGAGATTTTCCTTTTTCATATAAAATTTTGTTATGATCCATTGGCCATATTAGATTTATTGACAAATATAAAATATACTAAAAATCGAGGCTTTTGATTTAGATTACTTTTGATGTTTTTGTGGGACTAAAAAATAAGAAAATAAATTAAAGTTTAAAATAACTAATACACACGCTTTTATAGCAAACCGAACTAAAAAGTGGAAAACATTTTTTAAGTATAAAGAGTCTGTGTTACAGCGATAGAAAGTCCAACAAGCAATTATAACTAACTAATTTAAAATAAGATTAAAATAAAAATTAAGTTATTAATACTCCATTACACGCGTCCTCATAATGTATTTGGGAGCTACAAAATAAATTCTACACTATTAAACGTTTTATTTTAAGATTTTTTAGGTTAAAAATGGGTAAAAAGCTCAAATGAACAATTCTGTTTATTAAAAATGGTAGAAAAACAATTAGACTATTTAAGATTACATAAAAAAAATAATAAGTCCAAGCGTCAATATCCTGTCTAAAGTGCCACATAGACTATCGTTCTTTTTAACCTTCTTAATCGCCGATTAAAAACTACTCAATCGGACGATTAAAACTGTTTCCTACGAGCGTGCGAAAAAGTCCACTTTTTCACACGCATTTTTGAGTGCGAAGTTTAACTTTTCGCACGCGTGCGGAAAGTAAACTACTCTAAAATCTTACAGGTAAGCAAGATTTTATGTATTTTAGTAATTTTAGGCTATTTCATGCAATATACGAAGCCATTGAAGTTTTAGTTTATTTTTTTTTTTGTTTGTTACTTCGTTATTTTCAATATTTCAACTAAAACACAAAAAAAAAACATTTTTTTAATTACCCTGTATAATAATAATAAATGATTATGACAAGTCAAGCAACAAAATGTAATCTTGGTGATTTTAACACATGTCAGATTTTTCTTTCGTTTCCATATGAACAAGCAATTGCACAAATATTTCAATACAAACAAGCATTTTTAATGAAAAAGGCGTCATAGTATTTTTTTTAATTAAATAAAAATCCGACAAAATAATTATTTAAATTGAGTACTTCCGATGAGGAGCTACCAGATTCTATCCTGGATGCAGCAAATACCGTAGGTTTGAATTTATTACCAGCAAAATCTCGTGAAAAATATGAGAATCAATATAGTCATTTCGAAAACTGGTGCTCCAGCAAGGGGACAAAAAGTTTAAAGAAGAAGTGTTCTTGGCCTATTTTGCAGATTTGCAAAAAACATATAAACCTAATACTTTATGGAGTAAGTACTCTATGTTAAAATGTGTCCTCAAAGTGAAAAGGAACCTTGATTTAAGTTCATATTTCAAGCTAACATCACTACTTAAACACCAAAACGTGGGATACCGGCCAAAAAATTAAAAACTTTCAGCAAAGAAGAAGTTTCAAAATTCATGAAAGAAGCACCTGATAATATTTACCTTCTAATAAAAGTTGCTACAATTTTTGGATTAGCCGGTGCTTGTAGGAGAGATGAACTTACTAAAATAATGATTCATGACGTACAGGATAATGAAAATTTGATAGTGGTGAAAATTCCTGACAGTAAAAATAACACTTCCAGACTCTTTGTAGTGTCCGATGAAACAAATAACGGACTTTATCTGCAATTGTACCGTAAATATGCAAATTTGCGAAAACCACATACCCCACACAGACGTTTTTTTGTCCAGTATAAACAAGGAGCATGCAGTACGCAATGTGTGGGAATAAATTCAATAGGTAAAATGCCTTCAGAAATTGCTGCATACCTAAAATTAAAAATCCAGAAGAGTACACTGGACATAGTTTTCGTCGATCCTCTGCGACTATGTTAGCGGATTCTGGAGAAGGAATTACCAATGCCAAGCGACTTGGGGGCTGGAAATAACCGGCTGTAGCTGAGAGCTACATTGATGAATCCACAAATCAGAAAAAGGATATGTCGAATAAAATATTGACCATGAACAATTCCCCTCCTGAGCTAAGTCAACCTTCATCAAGCCGTACAATAAGCGCTTCCATAAGCCACCCGCTAAATGAAATTACAGGTTTTGCAATTAATTTACAATATGCTAATAACTGTTCTTTTGTTGTAAATGTTATCAACAAATAATTCCCATTTATAAATATGTTGTAGTAGTTCTTTCAGATTAAACATAATTTAAAAAATAATCATTGCTTTAATATTGGTATTATCTGACGCTCATAGGAAAAATTTTGTTCCTAACGCTTGCGCAAAGTGACTTTTCCGCACGCGACTGCCGTTGCCCGAACGACGCCAAGCGGAGTTCGGGCAAGCAGTCAAAGTATCACTTTGCGCACTTTTTAGGAAAATAACTATTATTTCCCTACACTGAATTTAATTTTAAACCGTCTTAATCGCCGAAAGCACTTAATTTAATTTTAAACCGGTTTAATTGCCTAAAGCTGCAGTCGTACATCAAAAAACATTAATAAAGGGTGTTTATTTGTTACAAGAATGACGATTCTGCACCACTTCGTTTAAATAAAGACGGACGAATCGACCATTAAGATTTCAAGCGCTGTCAGAAATTTTCACCGACGGTGTTATGTTCGGTTTACGCTCACAAACTGGCAATGTTAATCGACGCTTTTGATCCGATTAAAACTGCTTAAAATGAACGAGGTCTAAGGAGGCCTTTATACAACTTAACCCATGTATGTATATGTTAGATACGAGGAGTGTATTGCAGTGTTATCAAAATAATTCAATTATAGTAGAAAAGCGTTGCGTGCAATTTACTATATTTTCATCATAACTCTAATTTTGTAAATAGCTACACCCTACTATCCTCCTCCGCGTAAAAATTACGTTTTTTTTTTACTATATTTGGGGTTTTTATTTAAATATAATATATATATATATATATATATATATATATATATATATATATATATATATATATATATATATATATATATATATATATATATATATATATATATATATGATATATATATATATATATAATTTTATATAATTTTATATAATATATTATTTTTAAATATTTTATATTTTTTTATTTTGAAAGCTAAAAATAACATTTTTTAAGTGGAGTCTTTATGATATAAAATACTTCACATTTTACGCCCTTTTCCATAATTTTTATATGTTCAGTTTTTCACCATCATGAACGGTTTCGAGATATCAGCTTTGTCACACTTTTGAGCCACCTTGTATATGCAGAATGATAAGAATTTGTGCCAACTTAGGCAAATGTTTGACTAATTTGATAAAAAGTATATGAACTAAAACTGATATATGTATATATATATATATATATATATATATATATATATATATATATATATATATATATATATATATATATATATATATATATATTTTTTTTTTTTTTAATCAGAAATCAATGTTTACATATTAGAATCATTTTCACGAAAATTTCACATCTGGTTGAAAATAAAAGTTTTTTTTTGCTCACATAGAGATTTGTTTTAATTTTATATGCTGCTTTAGAGAAAATTCAAATAATTCTTATGACTAAAATATTTTTATGTGTCACAATTTAACTAAAAATGAAGCGCTATAAATAAATAAATAAACCCCTACATTTAAAATATGCTTTTTAATCAAATAATTCAAATGTACGTGTAAGCTTAAAATCGTTATATTTTAAAATTTTAATGCAAAAAATAAGGTCGCCATCCTTATTTATTTTTAAGTAACAAAATATATTTTATTTAAGATTACTTACTTTAAATTTTTATTACCAAAAAAAAGCAAGACCAGCAAGACTCTTGCCGCAAGACCAAAATCAAGACCAAGACCAAGACCAAGACTGGAAGGTGAAGACCAAGACCAAGAACAAGACCTTTCTTTGGCTTGCAAGACCAAGACCTTCCTTTGGCTTGCAAGACCAAGACCAGGCTTGCAGGACGACCAAGACCAAGACTAGCCCGGTCTTGGTCTTGCTTTGCTCATCACTAGAAGTAATACTGAGTAAGATTCAGTATTACATCTTCTTAAAATAAAATTAGAATATTCCTGGTAGTTCCTACATTTTTCAGGACACCCTGTATATTATAGTATTCATTCTAAATATTTTTCCAACCATATTGTTGTCGTGATTTGTTGTTCATAAACTTATAACAAATTTGCTATCTATATTAAATAACAAAGGACATTTGTTGCCTGTTCAATAAAACTAGCAAACAAATAAAATCAACATCAATGTCACATATTTTATTGAAATATATTATTGTCATAAATATATTACATTCGACAGCTTCGAAGAATAAGCATGATATTATACAGGGATTAGCAGAATGTGTGATACATATAACAAAATGCTTTATAATTTCTTGTTTTTCAAGAAGTAAACAAGAGAAAAAATGTTTTTAAAAACGGAAGCATTTAAAAACAACTTCTTTTTTTATTACCTTGTAGAATTTTATTTATTTCCCTAAATATGTCTCTAAAAGAAGAAAAGTTTTAAAATATGAAACAGGTACTTGCTTAAAGGTGAAACTCAATAAAATAGGTTCGTTTTAACCTCGCAAAAAACCGTGTTAAGCACAAGCCTCTTCAATTTCACCCTTTCCAACTGATGGGTGACGATGTATTGCAGGATCCCTTTACCTCTGGGAGGTTTTTGTTGGGTATACTTACGAGAAAAGTTTTTATACAATGAGACCGCTTCGATTATGGTCCCGGGGTATAGCGACTGTCTGTGTTCAGCTCTATTGACCCCTATGAACTAGCAATACGCCTAAAACCGAAAAAAAAAAACAGAAACCCGGAAAAATCTGTATGGGCTTTTACATCTGTATACCTGTCGTGGTACAATCGTACCCAAAAAATAATTATAAAGTTTAAAATTAATTGTTGTCAAATGACTAAATGTAAAAACGCATGGTTCAGATGCCCCTTCAAAAGGTTAGGTTGTTATTTTTACCATGAAATCACCTTTTTTATGACATAAGTTAGATACGCCAAAGAAGTATTAAACAAATCACTTTGCACTGATTTATCTATTGAAATATCGCAAAATTAAAATGGCATTTTATGAGACACTATGTACTCGCTTCGGCGGTACATATACATACTAAAATTGGAACAATACAGAGAAGATTAGCATGGCCCCTGTGCAAGGATGACACGCAAAATCGTGAAGCGTTCCACATTTTTGTGGTCTTCTTTGTGTGTTTAAAATAAAAAGTCGCCCTGATCGACCCCAGTGGCGTAAAGTGTGTGTCCCTGTCATATATGTGATAGTTTTAGCTTGTATTCACCCTCTATTATTAGTATGATAAATAATTAGAAAAGATAAAATACAAAACCTCTTTTTTAAAGTAACACTTTGTGACTGGCTGAATGACTGATCAGCCTGTTGCCATCAAATATTAAAAAGTAAGAGACACTATCATGATTTTTTTTAATAAATGACCCTTACTATGCTCTACAACATATATTTATTTTCAAGATTTTTGCTAGGGTAAAACAGTGTTAAAAAAATAATATTAATATATACTTGCTTAGCTATTTTAATATTAGTATGAAAGCTAAAAAAAATCGATTAAAATAAATTTTCAGATCAGCATTTTTTTCTTAAAGGACATACTTTACTTTTCCCTTCCTCTCTTCCATTTCTGCCTGTCCTATATGGATAGTAATATTACTTTTTTAAAACCGTTCCACCCTAAAAAATGTGTTTTGCAATATTTCAATATAAAGGCGGCAAAAATTTGCTATCCAACAGTACTAAGAAATTTTAAATCGAGGGACGTAGTAAGAAAGTAAAAATTTTGGTTAATTAGTTTTCGTGTTCAAATAATTTATTTTATCAAATGCTCAAAATGTGCGCCGTTATTGGCGAGACAATAATAAAGTCTGTTTTGAAATTTTCCCGGAACGTTGGCGAAAGTTTGTTGGTAATCCCTTCTGCATTCTAGTGTAATTCTATTTTTAAAATTCTTGAATTTTGGGGCGGTGGCTTTTTGTACACTTTACTTTTTAAAAAACCCCCAGGGGAAAAAGTCTAGAGGAGTTAAGTCGGGAGACCGTGCTGGCCATTCGATGGCCCCCTCGTCTGCCTATCCATGTGCCTGGAAACTGTTCATTGAGCCACCCCGAACCGCTAAAGCATAGTGGGGGGGGCTCCATCTTGCTGGAAATGCAAATTTTTTAAACTGAGTTCCATAAACCTTTTTTACCCACCTGATTTTCCAAAGTTTGGGACGATAGAAGGGTATATCGCATTTTCCAAAAGGTTCAGATACGGGTTCCCCAGTTAAATTTTCTTTCCAGAAAAATGGCCCGAAAATTTTCGTTTCCATAAATACCTGCCCAAACGTTGATCTTTTTGGAAATTGAGTATGCCCTTTCCCTGAAATATGTGCGGATTTTCATTTCCCAATATCTGCAGTTATGTCTATTAAGAATTCCATTTAAGAAGAAAGTTGATTCGTCAGAAAAGCAGATATTTTTGATCAAATGAGGGTCTTCGCCCCAAGGGCCTTTTTGATTCGCAAAATTCTATTCTTCATCATAATCGTTTTTGTTGATTTCATGAAGAATTTGTATTTTTGTATAAAAAAACTTATTTTTTTTAAAATTTTAAAAAAAGGAAAACCCGTGGAAATATTGGTCAGCTTAGAAACTTTTGGAATAGAAAAAGTGGGATCTATTGCAAACTGTCCTAGTCCCTCAACCTGGCGTGTTCGTCAAAAAACCCTTTCATTAGTATTTTTCTTGTTGCTTTTAAGATCCAGTTTCTTCAAACTTACGCACCAATTCCTTACATATTTATGCCCCACGTTTTTATTTTGATGCCTTTCATTGAATACCTGGCGGTTCTACGCGCGCATCGATCTTCAGCCCCATATGGGGAAAATTATTTCTATTCTCTCTGCTAGAGTATACACCTTTTTAAAATCAAGATTCTTAATTTTAAACTAACGATGTAAAAATTGACAATCCTAACAGTAATATTTAACTGGTTCCTAAACGTCTTAAAACTTGTGCTATTGCAGTGTTTTGTTAGCAGGTAACACAAAAATAATAATTAAATGAATGCACCCCAAAATAGTCTGCGAGGAATTTCAAAACAAGCTTGTCTCGCCAATAACGGCGCAAAATTTTGAGCATTTGATAAAATAAATTATTTGAACACGATAAACTATTTAAAAAAATTTTTTTTTTTTTTAAGTCGCTTCTACGTCCATCGATTTAAAGTTTCTTAGTATTTTTGGGGATAGCAAATTTCATGCCCCCAAATGATGTGTCACACGGGGGGGGTTGCCATTTGACAAAAAAAATGGGGTTTAAAGGGGGAGGTTAGAGGTGACCGATAAAATTTTATCAAATACAAAATTTAAATTTTTCCCCCCCTGTATATCTAAATCGACTTTTTTTTTTGGTGAGTTTTTTTTTTAAAAGGGTGTTTGGGGGGGTTCGTTTTGAAATGAAAGCACTGTATAGAGCTTTTCTTTAATTTTTCCCCTCTATATTTTTTGAACGGATCCATTCAAAATATTGAAACTTGAGGTAATGTTATTGATGCATGAATTGTTTTTTAAGAGAAAAAATTTACAGATGAAAATTTAAGGTGGGCTGGGGCCCTTTTTGGGGCGGGGCCCTCTTGGGAAAAAAAAAATTTAAAAGAAAGAAAAGGTCTTGTGGCGCATCGTTTTGAAGCTCCCCACAAGTACTTTACAACCCCCCAATATAAAAAAAAATTTTTTTACCTACTACAAAATTGTGTTAAATTTAATAATTACCTGAAAAACATTAACATTTAACTTGATAAAACCCAAAAAAAATGTTCAGTTCAGTTGAAAAGATGCTGGGGAAAAAGGGGTTGGGGCCTTTTTAAACCCCTTTTTTACAAAAACAGTCGGTCTCAAATTTCACGCCAAACATTTTCAAACCCAGCAACATCGATATTTCTACAAATATTTGTTATTCTCTGCCGTATAATATTTTATATTGAAGCAGACCAGTTTCGTACACCTTTGTTTCCCAAAAAGCTATAGAAAAAAAAAGTCCGGTGAAACGGGGCAATTTTCCAAGGTCCTCGACGGCAATCCAACGCCCGGGGGGAAATTTTTTCTAAATAGTTTCAACTTGCGGGAAAGTGGGGGAGCCCATCTAGCTGGAATACAATATCCATATCAAATTCATAGAATTCGCTTCGACGATTTGGTTATTAGAGGGGAAAAAAATTTTTTTCCCGCATTTTCAAACACATTTTCCCCCGTTAAATTTGTTTCCCCCAAAACTCCTATACTTTTCTAGATATTGAGTATGAGTTTCTCCGCAGAGTGGGGATTAGTGTCACCCCAATAAGACATTTTGTCTATAACATTACCGTTAGAAAAAAAGTACACTCATCACTAAAAAATATTATGAAAATAGGTAAGATGCCCTCAAGGGTTTTCCCCTCAAGTTTCGCAGAATTTTGTTTGTCAATCAGGGGCATCTTCAGTTAACTGGTGTACCTTTTGGGGTTTTGTATGGATGATACTTATTTCTTTTAAAAGTCTCCATACAGTAGAAGAAAATCTCACATATATTCGCGACGAGAAGTTAGGGGGTTAACTAATTTTCCCCCAATTTTTAACTTGCTTTTTTTTTCCCGGGGTGGACGGCCGTCCTGGGGGTTTTTTTTTTTTACACTACCAGTAATTGTAAATTTAGATACGAGTTCCCGTAAGTATTTTTTACAAATAGGACGATTCGGAAAAAATCCCTTCGGTTTTGTGAAAATTACGCGTTGCACCGTATTTAAATTAAAATTTAAAAATTTGTTCGACTTTTTCTTCCAATGGACGAGAATTGGCCAAACCGAAAACTAAATGAGAATATTTTAACTGTATAGTCCGATTTAAAGTTCAAAAGGCCACCAGCGTCATCAGCATGCGTTGTTCTCTCTTAAGGTATGTTTCCTTCCACGCGGCCGCCGCATGCGTAAGTCGTTAGCCCCAAAGCACTCCTCTCATGTTTTTAAATGTCCCCCTTTCTTCCAAACGGCGTCGTATGCGTCCGTTTAACGACTGCGATTGATGGGGGGGACTGTGAAAAGCGGTGGCCGCAGTCGGGCTGCGACTGTATTTTTTTTTTGTTGTTTTGTGTGGGGAAAAACTGGTGTTTTTTTTTTAAATTTTTAAAAAAATTTTTAAATTTATTTTAAGGCCTGGGGGTTTTTTTTTTGTATTTTAAGAGCTTTTTTAAAAACCCAATCCATTTATGTTTAATTATTAAAAAAAAAAATTTAATGTTTTCCTAAGATCCCCAAAAAAAAATTGTTGACTCTCTAATATATGGTTTCCTATGAAAAAGGCCATTAATATAAATTTTTGAATAAGTGCAATAATTATTGGTTTTGGGAACTTTATGCTTTTAAAATATATAAAAAAAAATCCAGGCCCGTATAAAAAAAAAGTTGATGATGGAGCTCAAAGAGAAACGTCGGTGTATAAATCTAATAACCTATCTTGTAGAACAGAAAAAATAGCAATGGAAATGGGGAAAA
>JAHBCN010027433.1:0-10132 GCA_019359885.1 Listronotus oregonensis | reverse complement strand
CTCGTAATAGACGTCCGTAGGGATAACCGCGCTTCTGAAGCTGTGGTCATCACTGACAGAAGTCCGTTGAGGAAACGCTTAATGGCAGGTCGGAATTGCACTGCCCTTTACGTCTCGGCACAGGAAATCGCTCGGATATTAAGGCCCTTTATTAGCTAAGGGAATAAGCCGCGTTGACGATTTTAACGATTGAATTTAATTTTCTTTTTTTAAGCCTGTTTGTGCAGCTCGCGCTAAAAGGTTTAATTAAACAAAATTAAAAATACCCATTAAATTTAAATGTCTATTTATTTATTGAATGATTTAATGCAGTTAGATAATTTTCTTCTTTCTTAACCTTCACAAAAAGCCGCGACTACAAGCTGGTTCCATTCTCAAAGTTAGGTTTTTCGCCAACCACTTATTTGATTTTAAAGATCTTTTTTGTAATTGTACAGTAACGGCCATTAAATCTTGGGCAATTCCTGTTTTTCTTTCGTAAAATAGGCTAATGCCACCTTCTACTGAATATAAATACCTGTTGAAAAACCTAAAAAAGAAACAGGTGTCCGTTGTCAGAGTCTACAAATATTTTTAAAAATGACAAACTTAACTTTGGATCAAAAAGTATTATTTACTCATTATATTGAGCAAAGAGGTCAGAAAGGGATGTGACGGAAGAGCTTAACATTCCAAAGAGTTCTATTCATTTTGTTAAAAAAAATGGCAGGAAACACAATCTTTTAAGAAAAGAGCTGAAAGTGGTCGCCCCAAACTATCGAATCAAGAATAAAACAATAATTTAGTTAATGTTTTGAGAAAGCAACCACCATTTGATGAAAAATATACCCAAAAGGACAGAAGTAGTGGCAAAAATATATATATACAGCAAAATCAGAAAGCAATTTCCCAGCATCGCACACAGGCGAAAATCGGGGAAAAGCCGGCCATAAATAGTAGTAGTGCTGATATGAATCACAAACATGTTTAATCGTAAGAAAATGTTAAAACTAAGATAACACGTTCATTTAAACATTTTTTAAAGCCCCCCCCCCCCTTGGGTTCATTTATTGCATTACATAAGCTGTGTAAGTACCTTTTTCCCTTAAAAAATAAAACTCTATGAAAAATGTTACTATTATTATTAGACTGTTATTATTTTAACAATTTAAGCAGTTAAGAGTTTAAAATTCATAATAAGAGCGTTTATTTCGGCTCGAATTGAAGTTGGATTGAGGCACTTAACAGAGAGAAAGAGGTAAACCATTTTAACAGAATTGTAGGATTGAGATAGTTAATCCTGCATTTTTTCCAAATTGACTTGCCTTTGTCACTGTTGAGTGCCTCAATCCGACTTCAATCTGCGCTGAAATAAACGCTTTTTGACTGAAAATTTTTTAAATAAAATCCAAAATGACCTACCTGAGGTTAATAAAATTGCTTATTATAAATTAAATAAAGTTGTGATTTGTTTGTTTTTGTTCTATTTAATTTTATAACTTTTGTGTGTAAAAATAAGAGTAATTTAAAATACATGTTAAGAGTAATATATTTAAGTATGTAAAGTATATACAGACTTCACTTAACAATAACTTTGTAATAATAATAAAGCCTAACCTATCTTAATAATTAAAATCAATCAATATCTTCACTATCACTTTCATCAGCAGAAACTGTTGGTTCATCAAAAAATGCCAAAACTTTTGAAGGGTACTGTTTAAGCTTTTTAGCAGATGATTTTTTCATATTGGAGATTAAAGGATCAGAAGATATTAAAAGATTACAAAATATATCCTCCATGTTTTGTTTTCTTGAAAACTTCCGTGCATGAAATTCTCTGAATCTTTTAATATCTTTGTTTCTTGATTCCTGGGCATCCTCGCCAAGTTTCCCAATTGGAACCATAAAATATGATATATCAAAACTGTGCATTAAGATTTTATGGACGGAAGTTGGCATATTGTACCACGGATACAATTCTACAAATTGTCTGGCCGTCTCATGACAGTAGTCCTTAAAACTATCAATTTTTATATGAAAACCACTAGAAATTGTTAATAAAATTACATGGCAATTTTTTTATTTCTCTATTTAATTTTCTATAAAATAATGTTTTATTTTATAAAAATTGATTTATTCTTTAAGTTAGTAGGAGAAAATTATTTGTTGCGTTTGGGACCTACATTTTATACGAATTTGGACCCAGACCATAAATCTTTAAAATATTTTCTCGTCAAGATCGCGAATTATCGCAGCAACTTAAGATGGGATCTTACAAAGGACTTATTAAACAATAATATAACTTAAAGCTAATTTAAATGCGGGAAATTACGGGAAATCATACTTTTACTTTAGCAAAAAGTGAAAAATTGAAATAAAAAAAAATAATAATTATTTGTTAACTTTTCAGAACACCAGTATAAAAAAACGTAAAAAAATATTTTAAATAAATATTATTTTTAATATTCTACTTACCACCAGCAATAGGCTCCATAGTTACTTTACAAAATTTTCACCCACACTTTGCCGAAAAACTGAATATAAATTACTAATTTTCACAGGCGCTTTTGAATCACAATGAAATAGTCTCCACGAACATCAGCTTTCAACTAAAATATTTCTGCAAGTGACAAGACTAAAAATAAAAGGGTGATTGTTTATTATACCCAGGTAACTATATAATGAAATTATACTCAGAATAGGCCTTAATTGCGAAGTTGGTATTTCCGATTTATGGCCGGGTTTTCCCCGAATTTCGCTTGTGTGCATCGGTTAGAACGGCACAGTGAAGAAAAAGGCAAATTTCCGAATTGCGCCGGCAGCTTAAAACCGTTTTTAACAAATGCAAATAAAGAACAACGCATTGATTTGCTCTACAATTTTATTTGAAACCTCCGATTTTTTAGGAAAATATAATATTCACCGATGATGATTTTTTGAATTTTTGTCAAGAGCCTCCAAGAAGTAAAAAAAATATATAGAGCAATTATTTAAATGGTTTTAATTGTCTTTAATGAGACGGAGGCCGGATTTTTTTTTTTTTGTTAATTAACAATAGCCCTACCTGTTAAAAAATAAACTTGTTTCCAACGGTAATTTATTCATTCAAGTGTATAGAAAACACCAAAATGTTTTCAAATTTTTTGATTTATATTTAATACTAAAAAAAATATTTTTGGGGGCCAGGGAGGAGCACGCATGCCGTAGTGGTCGGCCGGAGCCGTATTTTCAGTGTTCATGGAGATAGAACTTCTGGAGTTAGGACTTTTTCATTGGAAATTTACTTCTTTTTAAGGAGCTTCCTTTTAGTTTATTTATTATTATTAATAGTTTAGGAGTTATTAACAATAACGGTAAGATTTTTTTTAACTTAATTTGGTAATAGCTTTTGCAATATTTTGGGTGCTAAAAAATTCTTCAAGTACATTTTTCTAGACATCATTCCGAACCCAATGAGCTATGACTGATATTTTTAGGAGCGAATTAACACGGCATTTATTAAACCCATCCATCTCGCAAAAGTTTTAAGATAACTTATCATTAAATAAATATTTGTTTGCATCAGCAAATAAATTGACATATTTTATTAAATAAATAAACTATTGGCAATAAGTGTAGTTTAAGAGTGCATATTCCTTGAAGTATGTAAAATACATTTCCAGAAGGATAAACAATATTTTTAGAATTTATTGTACTTGTTGGGCTTTCCCATGTAACAGCTGAGTATCCCAACAAGTGGAAATAAACTACTTTATTAAAGTTAAGGATGTTTCAAAAATATTTTCAATATTTTTAATCTTTTAATTAAAGTTAATTTGCTGTTTTTAGCTCTCAATATTTTTTTGTTCGAAACAAAAAGCATAAAATAAATTTTACCAAATGAAAATACTAGCAAATCGTATTTTTGTCCCTTTTTCAGAACTAAAACATCTATTTTTTAGGTATTCGGCTTTTTAAGAAGAATATTAAACTAGCTGACAATTTTAATGAATATTTTACTCATGTATAAATTTTCCCATAAGACACGTTAAAAATAAAAAAAATAGCGGAAATTTCGCGTTGCCCAGACAACGTGGTATTTCCACTTACTTACAAACACAGAACAATCGAACCTGTTTGTTTGTATTGTCAATTAGAAACGTCAAAATCAGTCAAAATGAGTCAATTTGCTCATGTACATGATGAAGAAATAGATAAAGTAATTAAAAAAACAATTTCAGTTATAGTTTTAATATGTTGCATGAAATTGAAAATTGTATGACAAAAAAAAACCATTTTAATAGTATATTATTCCCATATTTCTCTATTCTAGAAATATTCTCCCTAAATACCGCTCCTGCATAAAAATTAACCAGATAATTTTCATTCAATCTTGTTATACAAATTCCACTTGTTCTTCGAACTCGTGGAATTATAAATAACAAGCTTTCATAAAAATTATCGGTAATTTTTAAGCATTCGTGGTATTACCCCCGCAAATTTTCGGCTGATGGTGTTTATATTTCCAATTTCGGATTTTTAGGAAACAAATTCAGTAGTGGGGTAGCTCTGAGCTTAATTATGACATTTAAACCAAAGTTAAAAATTGTAAAGCACTGAAGCCAGGTACATTCTGAAACTTTATTACTGCAAAGCAGTTTAAAATAATTAAGTGAAAAGAATATCAAACATAAATAGCACATTGTGAATCATTATTGTTTGATTAGTTTAATCTGTTTGAATTGTTTGACAACCACATGTAGGTTAAATATTTGCATTGTCGCTATAAGCAATTCAATTTTCTTTGTTAGTTTTTATCGAGGTTCTTATCACTGGTGAGTTGTGGCTTGGGAATTCTTGAAATAGCAGATTTCTGTTTAATATTTATCATAGGCTAACAATAATGTGCATTTTAAATCTATTTTAAACATATTTTGTTAACGATATTATTTAGAAATCATTGATAACTTTAGTACCACTTTAAAAAAAAATTACCGTACGCTTGTAGAAAAGGGAAATTTACGGCACTAATGTAATCAAATTTTATAAACCATAATTAGTATTACTCTTAGAGACTAACCCCTAGACAATAGCACTTGTCTGGTATTCGTGGTATACCTTTTGTGACCCATATTCCGAAACGGGACCCTCTCACTATCAAAAAAAAACCGGCCCCACAGGTCGTAGACATAGCTCACAGATGATTCCTACATATATTCTAGTAAAACATAACCTTGACCGAATCCTAGACAGGCAGATGTTCGTCCACTTTTACTTTTTATCACCTGAATTAATGTTTCTGTGTTAATGTCTGATTGGGTCTATATGAAAGGAAATAAAATTTATTAGGGTAAACGTAAATGACAAAATTATTTATATGGTTTAGAATTTATATAAAAAAACAGTTCGATAGAAGAGCATATTGTAAAGTTAATTTTAAAACCATATAATTAAATTTTGTTTATTAACTGGTTAAACTTATAATAATATATATAATATAAACTTAACTATAAAAGATACACAAAACTTTGTCACATAAACTATGTATTTTTATAACACCTTCAATTTAAGTTTTATAACCTTTTTGTCTAAATGTAATATTTTTCAAGCTATAATCAAATAACCGAATTTTTAGGATTTTTTCTCTAGAAAAAATTAAAATTAATTTTGTTTTATTTTTGATTTTTTTTTGCAAATTTTGATTGATTCAGGATTAAAAAAATTAAATAAATTATTTATTATAAGAAAAAACAAAAAATCACATTAATAAAAAAATATATTTTTTTCCTATTTTGGACTGAAATTTGTTGTGAAAATTACATTTTCGTTTATATATCCTTTATTATTTATGTTATCAAAAATGTTCATTAAACTTTTAATATAGAAAATTTTAAATGCTTTATTTTTTGTTAAATAAAATTTTTTGTGTCCCTTATAGTTTATAAAGTCGTAGTCCAAACATTCCGTGGTAGCAGGTTTGTGGTGGTTTTTGCTATTTGACCCCCACTTTTGACTTTAGATTTTTGTTAGGCGGAAAAATATACGCCAGTAAATCCTAGTCTGACACCCACCCCCTCACTTTTTTTTGTGGGCCTGTGCAATTAAATGCTCTTTATGAAAATAACAATCACCTTTTTTTGAAAACGAAATTTAAGTTATTAAAATTATTTTACAAAAATCGGATTATAGTACGAAAAAATATTTCTCATTTTGAAAATTCTATATAACAGTGCCTTAATTGACAAATTAGGAGATTGTATGATTTGGAACTAAATTAGTAATGGAAATTGTCCGGTATGGAACGAATACCAATTTTCTATACCTAAAATACATTGAATATTAGCTGCTTTAATGTAAAATAATGATTTATTTGAATTCAGCGCTAGAAAATTAAAATGACGCAAATTGTATCTCATTTTTGTTAAAAACCAAAGATTGTGCTTTTTGGAAATACAAACGTGTTTTAAAAATTCAATTTTTAACGCTATCTACATGTCTTAAAAATGTAACTTTAAGGCACTAGTGCCTTAAAGTATCATTTTAAAGAACTAGTATTAAAAGTGAAAAGTCAAATTATGAAAGGTAACGTCAAGGTTTATTTATTTACCAAAATTTATATAAATTGTACAATTCAAACAACTTGAAAAACATATTTGCCATAATATATTTTTGGTAATTTTCCAGCAACACCTTTCTCTTTACTTGGTGTAACATAAACTTATTGTAGGCAATATTATATTGTATACGAGATTTCCTGGGCAGTAAATTCAGCGATGTTCTACTGGCCGCTTCATCTATCTTTCTAAATGGATCGATGCAACCAATTTTTTTTTTGCTTTTTTTTCCATTTCAAGTTGATTTTAAGTAAAAAGTTAAACGAGCTAAAACTGACACAATGTATCAAATTTGAAGTAAACATGCCGTAACTAACCAGCATCAACAACGGTTGTTAGAATTCATTAATAAATGCCTTCAATAATTTTATATACGATGCTATGTAAAAGTATATCTTCCAGTTTTTGAATAATTTAGGTTTTAACTGCATCATTGCGTTTGTAGAAAAAAATATTGTATGATATTTGTGTTAAAAGTACGTTTTAAGGCACTCATGTGAGTTGCAGAACTCGCTTCGCCCATTCTGCAAACTTTCACATTTGTGCCTTAAAATTGTACTTTTAACATCTAAATCATAAATAGCTATTAAAACTTGTAATAAATCCCGTTGTATTTTTATTATACAGGGTGTCTCAAAAGTAATGGGACACAGAGCAACAGCAGATTCCTTAGGTCAAAATAATGCAATTTACGTAAACTTGTTTATCTCGAAAGAACAAAATACAGGGTGTTAAACTTTTATTTTGCTTGTTTTTTTTTAATAATTTACCGGCAAAATTTGGGATCTGGGCGAGAAATTTATTCGTCCACACTTTTGTTGTTAAGAAGGCGCCAGTTAATTCCTCATTGTATTAAATATCGTAACTTTTTTGCTTGAATTTTAAACCCTTTAAAAATAAGTTATTTATTCATCTGACAAAATGATACTTTATTTGTCCAAACAGTTCGAATAAACGCACTTTAAAGAATATTGATTTTTTTTTTATGGAAAATAATTTTATCCAATTGTTTTCTTCAAAGTGATAGTTTTAAACACGCTGATCAAAGGTCTTCCAGGGAAAAAAACCCGAAAACGCCTCCAACCCCCCCAAAATCACCCTCAAAAGTCCCCAAATCCCCAGTGACCTTTGAGGGTGATTTTGGGGGGGTTGGAGGCGTTTTTGAGTTTTGTGCCCTGAAAGACCTTTGATCAGCGTGTTTAGAACTACCACTATGAAAAGTTTGAAAACAATTGGATAAAATTTATTTTCCATAAAAAATTTGCAAGATCCATTAAAGTGCGTTTATCTCGAGAACGGCTGCTCCTAGAGACTTTAATAAAGTATACATTTTTGATGCAAATGGATTTATAGTAACTTATTTTTTAATAAACAGGTCAATATTCTTAGCCTAAAAAAAGTTACGACATTTAAAACAAGTGAGGTAGGCCGTAGCTGGCGCCCTCTAGTAGCAAAATCAAAAGCGTGGACGAATTTAAATTTCTCGCCTTAGAAAACCCCCAGATCCCAAATTTTGTACCGCTAGGTCATTTGGTTAAAGAATTATTAGGAAAAAACGAAAGCAAAATTAAAAGTTTAACACCCTGTATCTTTTTTATTATTAATTTTTCGGATATTATTTTGACTCAAGGAATCTGCTGTTGCTCTGTGTCCCATTACTTTTGGGACACCCTGTATACTAAATTACTATTTATAATCTTTTCTCTTTAATTTTCAATATAAAAAGTAAATGTTTAACGCCAACAACTTCTTAAATATTAAATAAGGCATTAAGCGCGACTAATAGGAAAAACTTCCATTAATTGCTTCGCGGCTAGAAAGGGTTTTATTGGAAATTTTTGAAGTTTGGGGTGGAGGTACATTAAAACTTACTTTAAAGTTTACCGGCTTACGTGCTTTTCCGATAAGTTTTAATAATGAATTAGTGGTGCGCAGTTCGCAACACAAATTTTATCGCGATAAAAATGAGAAAAAACTGAAGGTAAAGATTTGGTCGAAAAACGAAATTTAAGAGTTTAAATTTATTCACCCTCAAACGTTTTTACATAATAACGAAATTAGGAACAACAAAAAACAAGCTTCTTCTAAATCTGAGAACGGGTCTGCTAGAGTTTTTTGACCCTCTGGTTCTCAGACAGTGTTTTTTCTCTATACTTTAAATATCCGAAGCGTTGAAGAAAGTAACCCTTTCTTATACATTAGGGGATGACTAAGCACGTCAGGTTTCTCTATTTGAATTTCTAATTTGGACTGGTCATCGTAAGAAGGCAAAGTTGTTTTAAACGGGGATGTTTGAAAATGGGAATTTATGTTTATTTTTTGTTTTTGGTTTGTATTTGTACTTTTTATATTTTCTTCGCTGTAATGGTAATATCGTAATGGCGAAAAAATTCTATTAGCAAGGAAAGTTTTAGAAAATAATTTTATAAGAGCCATGGTTTAAGAAAGATATCTTAAAAACCAGAGTTTTGTCATTTTTGTTCAATACCTTTAAATAATAAAAATGTGTTCATTTTTATTAACAACAGAATAAATTTAATTTGTATGATAATTCAGAAAAAAAAAACCAAAGTTCCTTCTGACAGTCTACTTTTTTGAAAATGTTCCCAAATTGGTGGGGAATTTTGGGGTTTAAAAAACCCGATAAAAGAAAAGTTAAAAGGGAAATTTTAAAAAAGGAGTAACTAATCCCTTTATAATGGTTTTATTTCATTTTTGGGGGAAAATTTTAAAACCTGAAACATCATTTTCAAAATGGCCTATTTTTTTTTTGTTTTTTTTCAAATTGAAAACTTTCAGTTTTTTTTTTAAATAAAAAGGGGGTCAATTTTTATTTTTTTCTTTTTTTTGAATATATAATTTATTTTTTAAATGGCGCCCAAAAAAAGAAAATGAGAAAATATTTTTTTTTGAAATAAATAAGGTTATAAACTCTTAAATTATAACATGTTATACATTGTTGAAAAAAGAATAAAAAAAACTATTTGGCTGCACAAAAACCATATGGCGTCCATATGAAAAAAAAAGTGATGATGATTCTAAAAAACCCAAACGTAGAAAATAAAAAAAATTACCACTCGGTCATATTCTACAAAAAAAATTCTTTGAAGAAGTTTTTCAGAATTGAAAAATTTTCACTTAAAAAAAAGGCCGATTTTCGAAAATGCATGTTTCGGTTTTTTTTAAAATTTTCAAAAACCGAAAAAAAGCCATGTAGTAAACGGGTTATTCTCACTAATTGTCCAAAACTTTCCCCATTTAACCGATTTTCTATCTATCGTGGTTTCCCCAAATCCCCATACATTCCCCCCCCAATTTGGGACACACTGTATGATGATCTAACTGTTCAGGCATTATAAAGGGTGTAAAAAAAACTCACGATTTTTTGGGCGATAGTGGGCTCAAAACAATAAAAAAATTTATATGACATATGTGTCAAAACTTTTCAGATTTTTGTCTAAACATATTAAGGTTATAAACTTGGGTAATTTTTTTGAAAAAATTAAAATTGGTACTTTGTCTCAATTTTTTATCGGAGATTCATTTGCTAATAAAAATAA
>JAHBCN010027432.1:0-10224 GCA_019359885.1 Listronotus oregonensis | reverse complement strand
TTATGAAGCTCGTCAGAATTACAGCCTACCAGCGAACGACCGCTCTTCTAAGGGGGGCAGCTGCCCCTCACTGTCTGTACCTCGCTACGCCCATGATTGGCGGTAAGCTAAAAAATATAAATCCAGTTAAATTTTACAAATAAGCGTTAATTAAAAAAAAGTTCCCCAAAAGCGATTTGGTTGTAGCTACTTTAAGAAAGCAATATATTAGAATAATAAAAATATATAATTCAAAATTAAAAAAAAAATAAGTAAATAAATAAAAATCATTTCTCTATTTCGCATTTTCTTATATTTTTTGAAATAAGGTATTTTACTCAAAAGCTGTTTTTAATTTTTGGACCTATCCTATATATCCTTTGACTTTTAATAAAACTAACTACTGCTAATATAATTTGGTATCACGCGCCAACTTTTATGAAGAATAACATTTTCTGTCAAATTAAAACGAAAAAAAAAATGTCCCATTTGTTGCACACTTAGTGGACCACACTGTATATATTCATGCTTTATTTTCTAATCCTATCGCCTTTCAAATTAATAAAATATAAGAACAACCACTATCGATCGAACAACGCCTCAGCTTCCAGATATACTTCTGCAAAAAATCTTTGAAAGCGCAAGCTACCAGACACAATTATACAATCCCTCCACCCCTAATCCACCCCTTCCCACCCTAACAGAACCCCTGTTTACCCCGCGGTGCATTTAAATCCATTTATAAAGACCTCGGTCTTTCTCCCACACCCACACAAAGCTTTCCTGCTCAGTGCTTTCTCACGGAGCTTTTCCTGCCTCCCCATCGCTCGTCTCGCTTTATCACATCAGTGATAGCGAAAGCTCAAAACAGCTGTGGCTCACCTATTGATACATACCTGTACGCGATCAACGGAGCTCCGCATTTCGTTTGTCATTCCTGCTCGTCGCGTGTAGTGGGTTTGCCTCGCCTGCGGTTGTTTATTTTGTTTGTTTTTGTTGTTGTTTTTATTTAGATACCGGGGTACCGTAGACTTTTTTTTTTTGAGAGTGACGGAAAATAAGGAGGTCTTTTCTTGATTTTCGAGACTTTTGACAGAAATATGAAGAATTTAATTTTAATGAATTTGTGAACGGAGGAAAAAGCCGGCTTTTGGAGTTTCCGTTCAGATAGAGGTTTTTAATTTTATTTTATTGATGGTAAGACTGCATTATTTTAAGTGTTTAATTTTAAATACTAAAAAACTTTTCTTTATTTTGCAACATAAATGAAAACGCTTTATTTTTATGGAAAAATAAATGATTTGCGAACATAGGCGTGCACACAGTGGGTGCCGTGGGTGCCGTGGCACCCCCACTAGTCTGAAAAAGATTACTGTATTTAAAATATGAAAATTATTATTTGATAAGGTTCGATTTAAAAATTACAATCCTTAAATTCAAATGTATGAAATGTATCGTATCCAGTTTTATTCACTTCATTATCATTATTATGATTATTATAATTATTATTATTATTATTACGGCACCCACACCAGCTTTACCCTGTTCACGCCTATGTTTGCGAACCTACCCTTTTGTGGCAGTGTATATCTTTTTCTCCCATATTTTTCTTTTGACGGAAGCCTACTTGACAAAAACAATTTTAAATTAGCAATGACAGTTGTCATATTGAGTGTAGAAAAATGTATACAAATATATATTTTTAAGAAAGGTCTTAAGAAATATTCTCGATAATATTTTTTGGATTTTAGAATCTGCATTTTTTACTGGTAAGAAATACAGTTTTTTAATTTAATAAACTTATACAGTGTGTTGTATATAACAATTTACTTTACAGTAATTTTAAAAATTACGAAGGTTTGTTATGGTGTAAACTGAATAAGTATTAATTTAATTATTTTTAAGTTTTTTAATAGCAAATTATGACTGTTAGATTTAATATTTTTAGTATCCGTTTTCATATTTTGGTTTTAACAAATCGTATTTTATGTGCAGTCCTATTTTTTTTTAAGACAAATGTTGTGTGATACCAAATTTTAAAACCTTCCAAATAAGATTGTTTTTTATTTAAACAGCCAGTGGAAATGTATGTATAGTCGAATCATTTTCAAAATGTAAATTCGGTGCCCTTTGAAAAGAAAAAAAAAACAAAAAGTAGCAAAAAGTTTTAACTTTTATTGTCGGCTTTTTGTATGGTCTATTATTACAGACACGTGCGGGAAGCGGCACATTATAAAAAGCAAAGGCGGTCGCTAGTTCAAATTAAATCTTTTCGGCTACTTTTTATGTTTTTTTTTCCTTTCAAAGAGAACCAAATTTTCATTTTTATATTGATCCAACTTATACTACACCGCATTTTAACATTAACAAAATATAATTTAATTTTTATTTATATTGTTTACTTATTATACTAATAATATTATTAATATTAACGATTATACAGGGTGTTAATTAATTGAGTGCCGATAATACAGGGTGTGAATCCTCGGGTGATTTTAAGGAGAAAAAATTATATCAACATATGTCCTTAACCTCTTAGTTTTTAAGCTACAGGGTGTTAATATTTTAAGATAAAAGTAAGTTTTTTATCACAATTTGTTATCATTTTTAGATATTTTTATGAAATTTTGTACACATCTTTTCATCATTAAGTAGCATTTTTTGACCTAAAAGATTTTTTTTTAAATTTTCAACAGTGACGTCCGTACGGGGAGGTTAAAACTGACAATTTTTGAAAACAAAATGGTATGTCACTGATTTTTCTAAAGACCAAAAATATTTTTAAAATCCCCATTTATTTTGGAGCAAATTTGGTTCCTAGACTTACTTACTACTAAAAATTTGTCAGTCGCAATGAAATAAAGAAAAAAAATTTGGTTTTTATTTTTTTAAGCGAAAACGGTACGTCGTACGAAAGTAAGTCTACAAACCAAATTTGCTTCAAAATAAATGGGGATTTTAAAAACAGGTTTGGTCTTTTTGAAAAATCAGTGACGTACCATTTTTTCTTCAAAAAATTTTCAGTTAAAACCAACGTCACTGAAGAAAATAAAAAAAACTTTTATCAAAAAAAAATGTATTAATGATAAAGATTGTACAAAATTTTAAAAAATATCTAAGAGTGATTTAAAAAATTATAATTAAAAACTAACAATTTTTCTTAAAATATTAACCCCTGTAGCTCAAAAAAATAAGAGGTTTAATATATGTTGATATCAACTTTTCTCCAAAAAATCACCCGAGGATTCACACCCTGTATTATCGGCACTCAATTAATTAACACCCTGTAGGTATCACATTCTTAAATAAACAAACACTAACCTATATTTTCAAAAAGATTAACAACTTTTGTAAACATATACCATGTGGCTCTTGATATAAATGCCCACTTTTATTTTATTTCTGGTTAAAATTTAAAATTTAAACTGGAAGTTTTATTACAAATCGAAATTTAAAATTTTAACCCTAAATTCAAAATTGATCACGCGGAATTTACAATTGCAAGTCGAAAAGCATAAATAATATGTCAAAGTGTACAATTTCAAGTAGGGTTCATGATTTCTCGAGCTTATCAATTTCTCGGGTCTCGAGAATTCTCGAGGCTAATTTCTCGGGTCTTCTCGGGTTGTCGAGAAATTTACAAATTGCGTGTACTAAACTTTGTAAACCGTCTGAACTCAGCTAGAGTCGAAACACTAATGAAAGTGTGTGTATTATAGTGTTTCCAACCAAGCTCGCTGAAAATTCCCAATTTTTCTGTGAAAAATCCCTAGAATTTCCTAGATCAAAATTAAATAGAAAAATAATTTACGAAATGACTTTATTGTAAGAAAAGTTCAAAAAATACATAAAAATAAAATCTCATGGTAACAATGGACAAATAGCAAAATGAATTAACAAAAATAAAAGTTTCTAAACAAAAAAACAATTCTAAAAAATTTTTAAAATCAATATTTTTTATAAAAGTTTTCCTTTTTCATAAGACTTAAATGCTTTTCATTTAATGAATAATTTTGGCAGCAGTTTTCACTAGAAAACGAATTAAACACACTGCATTTAATGCCTACTGGATAATTAATTTGTTTTTATTTTTTACGTCGGTAACGACTAAAAATACTGCTCATCTCGGCATTACTGTGGGGCAACAAATACACGAACTTGACATTTTTTTTTCCTAGTATTTTGTGGGCAACAACCACAAAATACGAAAAAAACATGCAGAAGATGCTAAGTAGCAGTTGATCTGTAATTCCCCGAAACCCGATACCACGAATTAACCCGTATTAGATTAATCAGCGCAACAAGAAGCAATTTTTGAAAAGATACAATGGTCAAACCATAACCCAGGGTATAAGGATTTAATAGGTACTTGTCATTGTAGTCCATATAATATTAAAATTGATAAATTGACTCAAATTCTATAAATTGAACTGAAAAAACCAAAGTTGAAAATTCCCTAGATATTAGATAAAATTCCCCTTTTTCCTATTTGGGAAAAAAATCCCTAGAACTAGGGAATAATTTCCTAGGTTGGATTACTGGTGTATTACCTACTGTATTGTATTATGTAAAAACGACGCCGCCAGAGCGCTTGCCCGCGCGATCGGCGAGATCAGGGACCACGGCGCTTTGGAGTGCCGTCCCGCCGCCGCGCGTTTAAAACAAACGGCAAACGCAAATAGTTTTATTTTATAATTTCATAGACTCAAATATGATTTTATTCTCGAGTTTCTCGAGCTTGATTTCCCGGGAACAAAGCCCAACGATTTCCCGGGAATTCTCGAGCCGAGAATTCCCGGGAATGAACCCTAATTTCAAGTTAAAATTTACTATGAGAGAAAATATTTATTGCAATCTGCATATGCAATTGTAATTCCAAACATAGAATTGTCGTATTTTACAATTACAAGTCAGTATTTACAATTGCAAGTCAGACAACTTTAAGTCGCCATAGTTTAAAATTACCAGATGACATTATTAATTATTATAACTCGGATTTAAATTGTAAGTTGTATTTTACAATTACAAGTCGGAATTAACAATAATACTTGCGACTCCCACTGTACCAATACAATTTAAATTTCACATTTACAAGAGTCAAGTTGTAAATATATGTTCTATAGTTTTGTGGCGGATTCATGTTTTAATAAGTTCTCGTTGGGTTACTCGCCTGGAAAGTTTCTAAAGAATGTGATCAGTCCTATTGACCCCTATGATTACCCCAGAGTAACTGAAACCAAAAAAAAAAAAAAAAAAAAAATAGAAAAACCCCCCAAAAACCCAAAAATTTCAAAAATGTATCTACGTTTCGGTGGCAAGATGGCCACACAGTTATCAAGATGAATTTAAATGAAAAACAAAATAAAAATTAAAATTTTAAGAATTAATAAATTTGCAAGAATTTTTCATTTAATAAATTTGGAAATTCTTAGAGCTTTGACTGCATGACCTATTGACTCATGAAAATTATGGCGCACTTCCCGAGGTAGTAGAAACTTGAAATTTGGTATATAAGTAGACTTTACGACTCCTTCAAGGAAGGAATTCCCTTTAAAGTGTTAGGCAATGTTATAATTTCAATAACACCAAAATCTTGAACTTCCATTGTTTTTATTTGTTAATTGATACACAACGTTTCGGTTTGTGATGTATCTCCAACCGTATTCAAGTGATAACTAAAAAGAATTCTTAAAACCTACGACTTATATACTATCCTTGGTTCACCGAAGCTTGACCGATTTTTATAATCGGAATATCGATACTAGGCTTGCTTAATACATTTTGGTTGTTTAAAATTATTCCCTCTTCTTTAAATTTTCTTTTCTTCCACTGGGTTTCTTTTAAATAATTTTTCCTTCCGTTCCGTATGTTTTTTGTGTCCTTTAACTCTATCATCGAGTGGTCTTTTCGTTTCCCTTATGTTATACCTCACCACATTCACAGGGAGTTTGGTAAATAAAGTCATTATTTGAAACATTGTTTTCCGGTCTCGTCTTAGTTAGAATACTTCTGGGAGTGGTTTGTGATTTAAATGCCTTTTTAATATTATACTTATTCGCGATTCTGCGGATCTTTTCTGAAGTTCCTTTAATATATGAAATTGTAATAAATATTTCGTTCAAGTTAGAGTTTTTAGTCTTATTTTGATATTTTTCGATTGTTTCCATTACCAGTCTCTCACTGTATCCGTTTTGCTTAAGATCCATATTTATGTTACTTATTTCCTCTTGCAGGCAGGGATTCCTTGCTGTTACATAAGATCACTGCGCGGTTATATAGAGTACGTATGACTCCTCGCTTTGTTTCGTTAGAGTGATTGGAATTCTGGTGTAAATATTGTCCAGTGTGGGTAGGTTTTCTGTATACCGATGTTTTTATATGTCCATTATTTCGTTTGACTAGAACGTCGAAAAAAGGTAGGGCCGAATTTTGTCCCTTCTCCATTGTGAATTTAATACAAGGTTGTGGCAATTTAGATGTCTTAAGAAACCTTCAAGTTCTTCGTTATTACCTGTCCCTACAATAAAAGTATCGTCAACGTTGCTTCGCCAAACTTTTTGATTAATTAGTGCAGTTTTAATTGCGTGTTTCTCAATATAAATATTTGCTACCACTGAGGAGGGCAATGAACCCATGGGAAGTCCATCATCGTGCGCGTAGTACTCATCTTTCACCTGAAAGTAGGAACTACGGAGGCAAAGCTCAAACAACTCCATCGCTCCATTCAGCGGCAGGGTGGTGCCGATGGTGCGTTCTACTAATGTTTTATCTTCTTGAAGCTTGGCTCGGATAATGTTTAACGATTCTTCTACTGGTACGTTTGTATACAGACTTTCCACATCAACACTTACAAAAGTATCGTCTGATCATATTTCTGCATTCGGCAAGTTTTTTACTGATGTATCTGTATTAATCCAAAAGGACATTCATTAATAGACAAATCAATAAAAATCTTGTCAAGTCAAAAAAAAAAAAAACGGAACAAAATTGTAGACAGAACATGGTCTATTTTAATTCTCAGTTCTTTAAGAGACCAAGATTTTTGGATAGAAACTTGGCCCTTATTTTACAAACGTGTGTTGGTGAAATAATACATACAAGAATTTAAATTGTAAATGTGATAATAGCTGTTTTGGCCAGATAGTGATAAATTATACGTTCGATGGTTGATTTTAACAGAAAAAAAAATGCCCAGCGGGGTTTGATGGTTCATTTTAACAGAAAAAAAAAATACCCAGCGGGGTTCTTTTGCTTTCTATTTTCTCTGTAAACGAAATAAAATAAATAGGCTTTACTTTGCGATGTTGACAGGATTACCTTGTCCCTATTAGCGACATTTATGAAACTTTATTATTGTAATTAAATAAATTATTACGATTTTCTAAATTAAGAAAATTAATATTTATGTAGCTTATATCTCGTAAAATGCAATAATCTGTAAAATGCCATAATTTAAATTCAAAACAATTTAATCGTTTTTACTTTTGTGTTTTTCGATGATTTATGATGAGAGTTAAATAAACTCGACAAATAGTTTTTTTTTCTAGAATGTTAAAGATTAATTTGTATTATTGGAAAAATACTGGATACACTTACAGCTCGTAAAACAGCATATACAGGGTTAATTGACGACAGTTGGTAACTTGATTCTAAGGGCTATTCGGCTGATCTCTTTTATGGATTAATTTGGGTTATTTCTTAAATTGGGATAAAAAAGGGTAAATCTAATTTTGTTATTGATTTAACCCTAAGCTAAATGCCAAACATATGTTATCTACCAATTAATAGGTATTGAATACCAAAACACAAAAACCAATAAAACATATTTTTTTTGTTCTTGCGTTGTTTAAAATAATAATTAAAAAAAACGGCTTTTTTGTTGAAAAAGTTAAAATTGTATACCATTTTATTTTAAAAATGCTTTAAACCTTGGGTCGAGAAAATTCGCGACCGAAACGTACCGTGTTGACCGTGGAGCGACCCAGGACCCAGCAGCGAATATACGTCTCGGTCGCGAATTTTCGCTCGACGCGCTAGGCTCACAAGCATTTTTAACAATGTTCTCCGAACTTATATGAAAATGTGAGATATACAATTTGTAGCTTTTAATCTAAAATTTAAAAAGCCGTTTTAAAAATTGAAATCGGACCATTTGCCTAATATTCAAGGCACTTGCAAAATAAGGGTCTAATATGTTTACAGTGCGATTAAATAAAAACTATTAATACGACAATTTTTATCTTTTGGCATCTCAAACTATATATTATTGACTATCATTTCCCAAAAAATCAGCCCCTAATAGTTGTAATTAACGGATATACGAATTTTTTTAAAAAAAGTCTGTTTTAAGCGTTTTTCCGGCTTTTCTCGGTGAAAAATGGTCGGATCGGGATTTTTTAAAAACCATTTTGTAGGTTTTTTAATTTTCTACAAACGGTCTTATATGAGTAAAGGGATATAGCCAGTACTTTTTGTTTATATATAAAAAAACACTAAAAAATGCCATTTTTTTAAATAATTAATTTTTTTAAAAATTACCTGAAAAAAATTGGTTGGTTTTTGATTTTAGTAATCACAGGTTATTCCGCAAATTATGGCGCAGTCAGATATTTGTTAACATTAATTACAAAAAAAATCTATAATGATTGCCACAAGGTGTTTTTTTAGTAATCTAAACAATTTAAGAGGGTAATTGCTACATAGTTTTTATAAAAAAAGTTCATAATAACATGTCATGTCAAAAAATGTAAACAAAAAAATTATTCCCTTTTACTAGGGTCGTCCACGTAGGTACTAGTTTGATTTTTTTTTTTTAAAAATAAGCACGTCACTAATATTTTATATTTTGTAAATCTTAATTCCTATTCAATACCTGGATGTGTATTTAGTATTATTACATTTTTGTTATTTAGTATTTAGTATTTTTTCAGTTGCAGCTTAGTTTACAAGAAAAAAGTAATTTTATTAATGTTTTTAAAAAAGGGTTTTTTTATAGAATTAATTATTACAAGAATTTTTGAAATGAAAGAACACTAATAAACATTTATTATTAACATGTTAAAACTAAATCCGATGCATTAGCCACCATTTTTTTTTTTCTTAGTAATAATAAAGCCTACTTTTTTGTCTTTTTTTAAATACTCTATCGCATCATATTTATTACAGTTTAACTGTGAACTTAATTAAAATTGTTAAATCAAACCCATTAAAAAAAACCCCTTATGCACCCCTTTTAAAAGATTAAAAAATTTCCCCCAAAAAAAAAAATTATTTTTTTCCAATAATTAAAAAATGGTGGAGGGGTATAAAGGTTAGTTCAAGAGTAAAAAAAAACCCTTTAAAAAAATTATTTATCATTTTTCTCTTCACGCTTCATCAAGCGTGAAAATATACGTAAACACTGTTCATGTTTTATAATTTTATTTTTACCAAAGACAACATTCATCAAGTAGATGATTAGGGGGCCCAATGAAATTTTAAATGTTATTAATATTAATTCATTAATAAAATATTCTCACTTAAAAAAAAAAAAGGTTACTAAGAGCTACTTTAGATATGTGGTGTTGCATATTTTATCTTTTGGGGGAAACTCGTTTTCAAGTCAATACAAAAAAATTTGCAACCAAAACAAAGTAATTTTTTTTTTTCTAATAAATTTCAAATCTAAAACAAAAAATTTCCGAAATTATCAAGAACTCGTCTCAATTTGGGGGCCCCAAAATTGAAAAAAAACACTCAGACGTATTATATGCCAAAGTGCTTTTTGAACCTCAGAGTGGAGTATCCGTGGTGCCGGCTTCGTTAGATCTTGACTTGGGAAAAGGGGGCTATTGCTTTCAAATAGATTAGCCACATATTTTGTCAATATCTCCCCCCAAATTCGCCCAAGGAAGTTTAAATTAAAGGTGTATGGAAGCCCAATACTGTAGAACAAAATTGTCCAGGCGTGCAGGGCAGCGGGAATAGGGGGGGTTGGGCCCCCGGATTTGGGGAAAGAATAGTAGGTCAGAGCCGGACTTCCATAATTTTTTGTTACTATCTATAAAGTTGACATCATCAAATGTCAAATTCAAGCATTCACTGTTTTTTTTTTTTTTGCACAATATTGTTTTGGTATTAAACGATACTACCATAGAATATTTAAAATTATTGTGTAATATTGGATTTTATATCATCTTTTTATAATATGGAAAGAAGCCTTCATTTAAATGGTCGAATTTTTTTAGTTTTGTTTTTACCAAAAAT
>JAHBCN010027431.1:0-10206 GCA_019359885.1 Listronotus oregonensis | reverse complement strand
TTTTTTAAAAAGACGGTGTGTAGTGTATATGTTACCGTGAAAGTCCAAAATTGATGAATGTCGACATTCACCGGTGAATGTCCAACGAAAACTAACCAAAACTATTTTTTAAAAAGACGGTGTGTAGTGTATATTTTAAAGTCCGAAAATGATGAATGTCGACATTCACCGGTGAATGTCCAACGAAAACTAACCAAAACTAACCACAACTAACCAAAAATAACAAAAAATTATTAGTTTTAACCAGAACGCACCAAAGTTGTTAGTTTTGGTTATTTTTCGTTCAGTTTTATTTTTAATATTTGACATTCTACAATTTTCGGACTTTCACAGTAACATATATTTACATTTTACTGCTTCTAATATAAAATTCATTAAACTTCAGGATATTTAGAAAAGAGAAGGACTTGAATTAAACTTTTAAAAGCTTATCTCAGAGTTCATTATTAATAATTAATAAATTATAATTAATATTCATTGACGAATAAATTGGTATATTATAAAAAGAAAAAAAAATCTTAGGATGCATTGGTTTTGGATGGAAACTAATTAAACGGGTTTAGATATAAGAATAATGGCCTAGTTTTTTAAACCACGGTAAGCGTCTGCTGAATGCGAATAGGACCACCAAGATAGCCCAAACGGGAGTTTTTGCAAACATGCTTTATAATACATTTTTTTGTTTTTAAGTACCTCGGTTATTTAGTTCGCTAGTTAATTTACTCCATTTTTTTTTGAGAGAGATCAGAAGTATATATGGATTTGAAATTGGGCCGGTAACCATGGTAGTTATTATTGGCTTCAAAAGCCTTAAGTTCTTATTTTTATATGTTTGTTTCTACGAACCTCGGTAAATGTGGCAAATACACCATACAGAAGTAGTGCAGGAAACGAACCATTTTACCTCTCAATTTTTTCAAAATGCATAGAATGGCTTAAAATTTTGACAGTAGTTAGCGAATAGTCCAAGGATCAAAATCTATATCACGCCGAAGAGTGACTTTACATTGGGGGTGGTTGCCAAACCAGCTCGAGGGTGAATTTTTTAAATATTTTGATAGAAATCGATAGAAAAATATTTTTTAAGCAAAAAATGTTCTATGAATTTTTTCAAAACGCATTTTTTAGAGTTATTCGCGCTCGAAAGCAGTTTTCCGTCGATAAAATCAACGTTTTTAATCGGTTTTCCAAAAAAACCCCGATAAGTATGCATTTTATCAAAAACTGTAAATAAAGAAATTGAGTTTTTAAAAAAAAAAATAAAATTTTTTTTTTGTAATTGTTTGGGGGACCAATAAAAACCAGGTTGTGGTTTGTTAAAGGTTAGTTGTTATTGATCAAACAAAAAGTTTCAGAGTTTCAAATGCAAATAAAAAATCAAGTATTTTTCGAGAAAAATAAATCATAATTTTTTTAAAGCATTTAAAGATTTTTTTTTTTTTTTTAAAAGGTATATATCATAAAAATTTAGTAAGTTATGATTAAAATAACTATCACCACATTTTAAAATTTTAACAGAAAAAATTGTTTAAATTTAAAAAAAAAATGGAGCTGAAAATGAAAGAAAAATTTTTAAAAGTTTATTAAAAATGCCCCTTTTTTAAAATAACTTAAAATTTAAGGAAGAAGTAAAAAAAACTAGGGTATAAAATTGTAGCCTTTTAAATTACAAACATTTTGCTATTTAAAAATTTACTTTATGACGAAAATTAAGTAAGATATAAATGTTTAAAACGCGTGTGTATAGACGAGCACTACCTTTTTTCAGTCCGACGCCCTGAAACTCACCCCTCTAAAAAAGTAAGGGTTTTATACAGTTTTAATATATATGACCTTAGAGCTCTGTAAAAGACCAACAAAATGGTTTTTAAAGAACTTTTTATCACAAAAACTGAAGAAGTTATGTTTAAAAAACCAACATTTTTTGGAGCATGCTAGAAGCGATTTGATGCATTTTTAAAAAAATCTGCGTTTTTGTACTATTTTTTTGCAGTGTAATATTGTAAGGGATGGCTTTTTAAGGAATAAAACATTACAAAATTAAATTAGTAATACTTTTGAGCAGTCACATTTTTTAATAACAACTCTGTGACAATATGTTAATTTTTCTGGGCTAAACAATTTTTTTTATTAAATCATAATAAGGGTTGATTTTTATGGATTAAAATATATTAAATAATGTTTTAAAGAATTAAATACTTATTTTTCAATTTATATAAGCCTAATTTTATGTCACTACAGCTTTAATATAAAAGTTATGAAGGTTTTTGCAATAAGGGGTAGTTTTTACCTCAAAAAAATAAAAAGCAACCTTCAGTATAATGGAGACTTTGAAGAGTCGGTTAAGTTAAGCTCTATCCTAAATTTTCATACAAAACACTGTGATAATATATATATTTTTTTTAAATCAGAATGGGGGTTAATTTTTAAGGCCTGAAATATTTTAAATAATATTTGAAAGAAACAAAATACTACTTTTTCAACTTATTTAAGTCAAATTTTACTCAACTTAAGCTTTGATGTATAGTTTTATAGGTTTTAGCAATAAAGGGTCGTTTGTACCCCTAAAAAAGTAAAGAGCGCCCATCGGCATAATATGGATTTTAAAGAGGAGGATCAGTTAGGCTTATTTCCAAATTTCCATGCAAATCTATGCATTTTGAAAAAATTGCGAGGTTTTGCACTTTTTTTCAGCTTCTTTTTCTAGACTAAATGGGTATTGTAAAGTTTTTGCTCTAAGAGCCGTTTTGTACATAAATGAATTACAGGGGTTTAGTTTACGCGTTCTTCTTACTTAAATTTTTGCATTAAAAATATCAACAATTATTACTGAGCCCAACGAATCGATTTTCTTAAAAAAGCGTCTAAAAGCCTAAAATTTTTCGTATATGTGAAAAAAAAATGTCTAAACTCCATATTCCCAATTTACAAATCGTCCATTTTTTTCAAATGAAAGATATTCTAAAATTATTGTACATGGTTTTACAAAAACTGTCAAACCAAACCTATTTAACAAAAGTTGGCTCAATGTTTGGTCACAGCATGGAGATATTTCAGGCCTAATATGGAGGTTCAAAAAAAAAATAATGTAAAAAAACTATACTTTTTTGTCTTTTTTTTTGTTTTGCAACAAGAGTAATGCATTTTTCGATTTTTAATTAATGTTTCAGAGCTTTCTGAGAGAGGGAATATCTCAATTCTGGTTATATATATTTTTCTGAAGGGTTTCCAGCAAAAACATGCATGCAACTTCGTCCTACACTACGTAATTTTTGTTTTCAGTGACTGTTAATATAAAGAGTATATTTTAGTTTTATTTAAAAAAGAAAGGTTCAAATATTTTTTGCACCATGCAAAAAAAAAAATGCACACCTGTAAAGAGTAAGCTGGTATTTATATTAGATTTCCAAGAGCCTTTAAACATTGCGGAGAAAGCAAAACAATTTTTTTTTTAAATCAGTGACTGTTAATCTAAAAAGCATATTTCAGTTTTATTTAAAAAGGCAGGTTCAAATATTTTTTGCACCAACCTAAATCAATGATGCAGACATTATGCCTTTTCTACGTAATTTTCTGACAGGAAACAGGTTAAAATACTTGCGTTTTCTCTTAGATGTTGCAAAAATGGCCTTATATTAATATGTTAGTATAACAGTACTTTCGGGGTGGTCCGTTAGACTGTCATCTAAACAATTATAAGCTGACATTATGAGGTAACAAAGGATAAGTACAAAAAAATAACTTATGAAAATATAGTTAAAAAATTTTACTTTTAAACAGCAAATATAATAGCCGGTTTAAGACTTATACAGGGTTCCCCCAAGGAAGTTTAAAGGTGTATGGAAGCCCAATGCTATGGCCCATTCGATCAAAAAATGTCCAGCCCAGTATGAAAATATCTGTCAGAGTTGGCCCCGCCGATTCTGCGCAATAACAAAATTTCACGAAATAATTTAATGTGTTGCCTACTTACACACTGATAAATCAGTGTGAAGTTAGCCAACACATTATGATTTTATGAGAGCCGGAGTACCGTTTTTTGGATTGATCAAAACCTTCTTATTTTAGTGATTAGTGTTTATTAAATTGTGACTATAATTTTGTGTTTATTGTTTGTTACTTATAATATCGTAACAAAATGACTAGAGGTTGTATGGTTTTGTCTTGCAAATCCAAGGGTAACATACCCGTCTTTTTAAATTTAAGTATTTTTTATATTTAAATTAGGTGCTTCTTATAAGACGTAACGTTAGGTAACCGAAGAAATAATAATATACCAATTATGAATAATAGAAAATGAAAATTTCATAGGAAATATTAGTGAGAAAAGTAAGGCAATCTTAACTATCTTTTAAATGATTTCCACAATGTTTGTGTATTTCTGCGGATTATTAAAAAGAAATAAGGTTTACATTTAGGTACTTTTATTTCATTTAATAATTTAGTACACTCTTTTAAAGGATCAAAATTATTGATTACTGGGCAGACCAGGCAAATTTTAATATATACAGGTCCCTCTAATTGAATGAAAGGAAGTACAATTTTGGTACGGTTTTTTGAGGCGCTGATTACAAATCTAAAAAAAAAATCGGCAATGTTTCGTTTTCGAGATATTCATCATCAAAATTGAAAATCAAACTAACCTTATTTACACTATTCCTCCTTCTTTTTGCACAAAATTCTTGATTTTTACACTAAATTGGCACACAATATTTCACAAACACCTTTTAAAAACTTTTTTTATGTTTATTTTACACCTTTTTAACACTTTTATTTTTTAAGCAAATATGGCTGCCTTTGAACTTAAAAGTTCGCAATTTAATGGAAAAAAGATGTAAAATAAATAAAAATACAAGGTTTTAAAAGGTGTTTATAAAATATCGTGTGCCACTTTAGTGTAAAAATCAAGAATTGTGTACAAAAAGAAGGGAGAATATAGTGAAAATGAGGTTAGTTTAATTTTCAACTTTGATGATGAAGATCTCGGAAACGAAATGTTGCCGAAAAGATATTTTTTCAGATTGGTAATCAGCGCCCAAAAAAACCCCCGTATACCAAATTTGATATCAAAATCGGAGAGGAGGCAACTTCCGAGACAATACCATTTGTTTAAAAATAAATTAGATTTTTGGTTTCTAATCTTGATATCAACTTTTAAGCTCGACATACTGTACACACATAATATTTAATGGATACTGTTACAATGGATACTCAGGTACCAAAGGTTACTAAACATTTTTAACCACTGTTATTCTCTCTCATGAATGTATGTTATTAGTGAAAAGTATATGCCTAAAATGCAGTTATAAAAATTTTCACTTTTCAATGTACAACCAGAATCTTAGGATTGGATTAAACTCATTTACACTATCTTGCCCTTCTTTTATCACAAAATTGGTGACAAGTACATAATACTATCATACAATGTTTGAAATTTATTTTAAAAAATCGTGTTTTTATTTATTTACAAAGATTTTTGGTAAAAATACAAAACTTCCAAAAATATCGACCATTTAAATAGAAGGCAGTAAAGTGGCGCAATCTATTCTTTCCATATTATATCAGATGATATAAAATCTAATATTACACAATAATTTTAAATATTCTATAGTAGTATTCTTTAATAACCAACAATTTTGTGCAAAAAATAAAAAAAAAACAGTGAATTTTGGAATTTGACATTTGATGATGAGTCAATTTTACAGATAGTAACAAAGAATTATGGAAATCCGGCCCTGACCTACTATTCATTGCGCAAATCTCTGCGGCCAACCCCTATTCCCGCTGCCCTGCACGCCTGGACAATTTTGTTCTACAGTATTGGGCTTCCATACACCTTTAAACTTCCTTGGGTTCCCCATAAAAGACTACCTATTTTGATATTGAAATAAATTCTATATGAGATAAGGCAGTACGTTTTTTTAAAGATTATTTTCTTCTATGTCCTTTGGGATTTAAATCAACATATATCGAGTAGGCAATTGTCACAAAACTGGGAAAAATTGATTTTCGTAAAAGGTCATTTTTCTAATAAAGCATCATTAAGTTTAAACACATAATTTAATGGTTAGTTTTAATTGTTATGGATTATTCACTTTAACAACGAGTTTTTTGGGTGAAAACATAAAGAGTAACTTAATAGAAGAAGATAAAGCGACAGTACATACCGCTAAAAACTCTAAAAGAGTTCTGCGAGAAGTGTTTAATGGTCGACTTAATTCACTATTTGAGGATTTAAATTGGCTTTTAAGGTCCCCGGTATAACTGCACCAGACTTTTTCCTGTGAGGCGATTGAAAGTCAAATGTTTTGGCAACTCGTTCAGAAAACATTTAAGATCTTTTAGTCCGAATTTCTGAAGAGGTCCCTTAAATAGATCAGGTTTTCCTTCATCGTGTCATGAATCATTTCTTGTCAAACCTTGAAAAGTGCATTGAAGTTAATGACACTTACTTAAAAAAAGTAATTTTCAAAATTTGGATTAGTCGTATGTTATAGTAAATCCCAAAGAGTGAATTGTAATTAAGTGTAATAAAAGGTTAGTTTTATTAAGTTTAAACAATTTTACTGAGCAATTAAAATGGGTAGTCTATTATGGGGAACCCTGTACATGACTCTAATGTATGTCACATGTACTGACATTCATATCTTTTAATTGGTTTTTAAAAGTAATTGCGACAGCTCTGAATGCAGGGGATAAAAAAAACTTATTGGAGTAAAACAAACTGTATTTTATTTAAATGCTATTTTATTTGATTAGATCCTTAAAATACGTTCCATTTTGTTCAAAACAAAAGAAAATTTTTTTTTAATTTCTATTCTGACCTTTCGAAATACAATTTATTTTAATTATTCATTAATTCGTTGCTATTCACAAAATTTGGACATGCGGGAACGGTTTTTACCCTAAAAATGACTACGTTTTAAGTATCCAATCAAATAGAATATAGTTAATAAAATTTAGTTTGTTTTTTTGGAATTATGATTTTTCTTTGCCAAAGGGGCTGTTTTTACATTTTAATTCCCTACTTTAACCGTAAAAATAAAAGAAAAAATTAATTTGCTATTTTTATTCGAGTTCGAATATTCATTTTTGAACATCTTGAATTCTATATATTCATATACAGTGTGTCCCAAATTAAATAAAGACAGTTTTAGACAGTTTTTTTGGTAACCTTACCACTCTAGCAGGAAGCTATGAAACAACATGGTTTCTAAGATATTAACAAACTTAAAAAAAATATTAACCGTTTTTCTATATCCGTTAGTTTCCGATATCCCAATACATGTATCGCCAATTCGGGACATACTGTACAAAAATAAGGCAGGTAATAACCAAAAATCATACCTACTGCTGACAATAAATTTTCAGGCTCCTGGCAGGTAACTCCACAGCTGTGCTCGCAGCATTTTTCTAGTCCAAGACATTGGGAGTCGACTTGACAACTACGCAAACAAACTTTGGCAAATGGTGACAGTGTAGTAATATTTTTGGGGCATGTTCCTGGTTTTTTTGTTGGTGTCGAGAGACAACCTTTGATGCACTAAAAATATCAGTATTGTTAGGGACGTAAGGTAAAAACATTTAAAATTAAAATAAGTATGTATGTGTAATTTTTTTATCAAGAAAAGTTATTAAACATTTGCAACACTTAAGATTATCCCCAAATAATAATTCTCAACATTGAATTTTAAAAAAATATATGCATATGAAATAAATGACAGTATTTAATTTCATAAAAATTGCTTTGGCATTTAAAGAAAGAAAAAAAATCAACACCAACATTACCTCTCATAACAATTAGTAAAAAATTCTGACGCACGAGGGCTGTATACTTTATTCACGAATTAAATACATGCGTTTTTGCCAGATTGTTTTTATTGTATCCCTTCCACAAGTTCAATGAGATCAATTTGTCATTATTTATTAATTAATATGTCGGAAACTGTATTGTAACAATCAATAAGAATAATTTTAAAACTCTTAGTTGTTATTTAATATTAGTTTAGTTGTTCATAAACATCGTAAGAGTTAAAATTATTATATTTGTAGGTATAGTCTGTCTCAAAGTATACCGTGTTAGCTCTTGCCTTCATTTATGGATTATACCTGCCGACAGCAATAAACTGCGGATCGGTAGGTATTAAAGGACAGAACATTAGGGACGGATTTATAATATAAAGATTTATAATTTATTGTTTATTTAGGTAAGTATAATCTAAAATTACATAAGAAATTAAATATATGCAAGTTTTAATAAATTTATAACTGCATTATCTTACATAATTTTTTTAATTTAATATCTAAAAAATTTCTGTTTCACTATCGGAGTCATCATTAAGATTAATTACAATAGGATTTATGTTGTTTTGGATAAAATGTAAGAGTCCTCAATTTTTATAATGTGTAAATTTTTTCTAGCTCCTAACTGGTATGTTAGTAATTACATTTTTTATCAAATTTATAACACTGGGACTTAAAGTAGGTGTAACATTTTCTGCTCTGATCTTTGATTTTACTTGGTTTCCACAAATGCTTATGGGGTTAAACATCAGTGATACGGAGGAAGCCGTAAGGCAGAATGACCAGCCTGTTCAGCCAAATTATCACATTCATATTGTTTTTTAATTGCATATAAATTTAGGACTTCAAAAGATGCGTTTTTTTTAAAATGAATTCAAAATAAATATCATTTTCTAACAAATATTCCTGGATTTCAGTTTTTGAACTTGATGAAGCTGGTGCTTGTGTAGCAGATTTTGGTAGCTTCGTTATCCATGACAATAACACTGTTGTTTGGAATATTTTTAAAAGATAATTTTGAAAAACCCGTTTTCAAAAAGTTCTTCACTTGTACCCTCATGATAACCAAGCCAGAATCCTTAATATTTTTTGCAGACAACAGAAGCATTTTGGGACAAATCCGTCTTCTGAACCAGTTTTATTATGGTAATGCTTTTCCTTTATTTGAAGGTGCTTTCGTCTGACAGTTTTGACTAATCAACCCATCCTTTGAATGTGTCGTGTGTATCGAACCATGATTCATCAAGGTAAATTATGAATCTGTTTTCTAATATATCTTTTAATTTCTTGAAGGTAATTAAATTCCAAGGTAATCTGTGGGTTCCATTACTACTTGTCTTTGTCTATTTTTCGTATTTAAATCCCTTTTACAACAACTCTATGGAGGGTGGCACGCTAATATTTATATTGGTTTCGTTTCGTCTAGCTTCAGTTTATCCAAGGTAGGAATAACTCCGCTTTCATAAAGACAATGTATTTTCCTTCTTATTAGGTCTGATCACTATTGTCTATACGGGAGATTAAAATCACACGTTCATAGTGCGCGACATAGTTATATTCTCAAAACAACTTTTTTGGGAAAAGCAAGTAAAAACGGTTTTTCCATCCTTAAAAATTAGCCAAAATATTTATATGCCAATAATCAAGAAATACCGGCCCACCCCGCCCTTATGAACAAATGGGTTTACCCAATAACAATAGGTAATAAAATCGTTAAAGGTTTATTGGGGTATGGTCCGTCAAAAGCCATAACGATATGCTTTGAGACAGACTTTAACATTTTCGTCATTCCGTATAGTACAATGTATAAGAGCCTCAAAAACACTTTCTTTGCGATTAAATATCTTCGGAACTGTATTATTTCATAAACTTTTTTCCGCACTAATCGTTGCAGAATTATTTAAATAATAATCGGTATAAATTAAAAAATCCTAAGAAAGTGCCTCTCCTGATGCAACTACTCTAAAATCTATTGTAAACCGTTCCGTTTTACGTTCATCCGCTTAGACATACTCAAACCAATTTTTTCCGAAAATCATTTATTTCCTAATAATTGTAGCGTAACATCAAATTAATTAAAATTAATATAATTGTTAATACCTTTCTTCCAATTTTAATTTTGAAATATAATATAAGCACAAAATGCATTAGTTACTTAAAATATAGCTAAAATCTTAGTTTAAACTCTCTTTTTAAAAGGGTGGCGCTTAATTTATCATAGGTTTGTAAAGTTAATAGATGTATAGATAAATTTATAAGCAGTTTTTGTTTTTTAAAAATAAGAGATAACACTTATTTTGGAAAAATTAAGGAAAATTTTTCCAATTCTTTTTGTACAGCTTGGGGCTCAAGCCAAGCTATAATTTAATGTAAATTCATGCTAAAATAATAATAAATAAATTT
>JAHBCN010027430.1:0-10093 GCA_019359885.1 Listronotus oregonensis | reverse complement strand
TTTTTAAACCCTTAAAATTTTACAAATTTTACCCTTATAAATTTATGTCCGTTCAGAATCTTCCTGAACAAAACATGCAGACTACCTAAGTATGCATTAAATAGCTAGGTTCATGCAGCGGGATCCAAATTTTTAAATAAAATTCTTTCACCGACAAGTCTTCCATCACTGAGCAGGAATGTTTAACGCAAAATAAACATTATTTCCAGAAAAACCCAAACCCAAAATTTCCAAACAAAAATTTTTATTTTTCCATGACTTTTTTGAAAAGTATCACAACTTTAGGAACGGAAAAAAAAGGGGAAGAATGGAAAGGTTTTGGGGCCAAAGGGGAAAAGAAAATTTTCATAAAAATAAATATCAAAAAAAAATATTAAATATATTTCATATATTTTTTTTCAAAGTATTTATTTATTTTATATTTATTTTATATATTTGTTTTATATATTTATTTTATTAAACATTGTACAGGATGTTTGAAACAAATTGACTTTTCTGCCCCCTTACTATAAAAGATAAGTTTTAAATTAATTTTCAGTATGGTACTATGAGCTATAAGATATAAATTAAAAACCAGCAATTTTTAAAGGGCCCGGGAGGTTCATCAAACATATTGTTCATTTTTGGCACCAATGAAATTTTTATAGGGAATTTAAAGTCCCCGTTTTAAAATTTGGCAATTAACTAAAAAAAAAACTTTAAAAAATAAAAAATTTTTTCCCTTTTTACTATATCAAAAAAAAAGTTAAATAGAAGATCGGGCCGGTTAAGTTAAAAAAAAAAAAAAAAAGGTTAACACAGCCTTTATAGTTTTGTTTTAAAAAAAACCATCGCATCGATTGCAAACAAAAGGTTGGTAGTGTATCCCGAGAAAAAAATATTTTTTAAAATGAAAGTCAGTTTTCCCCAAAAGTTTAGTCTATTTTAAACAATTTTTTTACCTTCTTCACGAAATTCTGTTCTTTATTAATGCTATATTTCCCAGGTAATTTGGCTTTTCTAACAAATTTTTGATGACCGACATTTTTTCCAGTTAATTTTTTGACGTTTTCGCAATGTTTCCCCCAAGAAAAAATTCTTTTTTTTAAATTTTGTAAAATTTTTTTGAGTTGCTACCTCATTCCACTCTAAAGAAAATCTCTTGGTTTCGTCCTACGTTTTACGTCCAGAATTTAGTCAATAATTTTATATTATGATTTTGTCTAACGAAGGTAGTGAGTTGATGGATTGCCTTGCATTCTATCGTGATCCTTTTTAATTTTCTTGTAGTGATCCCCTTTAAAAAACCCGCATACATTGCAGCTCACCCCGTGTCATTTTTAATGGCATTTTAAAAACAGTTGTTTCGTGCCTTTTCATCGCAAACTCTTATTATATTAGCAATAATCTCTAGCCCGACTATAAAGAACTTTTTTTTAAAAAATTTTAAAAAATTAATCACAAATTACCAGTTATTATTAACCACTATTATCTAAAAATTAATTACAAATTGCTACTTGCGAGTTTAAAATGTTTTTCTTTATTTTGTATGAAACATTGGCGGATGTAATTTATTTATGCTGCTGAAATGTAGCCTTTTTGTTTTACCTAAAACTTCACCACTTTTTTAAAAAACACTATTTTGTTTAGATTTTACCATTTATCCCACAACTGCCTCGATTTATAGTATTTTTTTCTATCAAAATCAAATGGCTCAAAAAACGATTTTATCTAATTGCTTGTCTTTATATTGATAAACCTAATAAAGTCAATAAGGAATGTAATTTTCCTAAAATAAAAATAGTAGGTACCTAACACTTACTATATTTATAGGATCTGCTTAAACCGAATTAATAAAAGTGGTTTATTATAATCAGTTTTATTAAACTAGTTTTTGAAGGTTGAATGAAGTAAGTACAAAACGACTTTAGATTAAAAATTTCATATAGGAGGGTAAAAGTCCATTGGCTTTACTTTGTAGAAATTTTTGATTTTTACTTTCTAACATTTTATAAACATATAATAAATAATGGGATGTTCGACCTAAAATAAGTTCTTGTCAAGCTATCTCATTCTCCCAGAAACGAGTGGTATCACTTGGTACCATCAGATAGCATTTAAGATAGGAAAGTGAAATCCGTCTTTTCTATTTCAAACCATTTTTGCTCAGTAAGCAGTCATAGTGACTAAAATGTTAATTTTAAACTGTCATTAACTTGAAAAATGTTAAATATTAATAGCGTATTTTACACAATGCTTAGAATTGGCCAAATAATTCTAAAATATTATAGGATGCTTCCTTAAAAAAAAATATTTTAAGATCGTAGCGCATTTTTAAGACACCCCATTTATTTAAAATTATTTTTGTAAGATGCATACCATTTACTTGTATAAATTTTGTATAAAAAGTTTTTTGCTTAAGTCGATAGTTAACGAGATATCAAAAGGACATCCGGTATAATAGGTATTTATAATTAAGAAACACGGAAGTTTGTGTGAATGGGTATATTATTTAAACCTAATTTAATAATTATGTAGGTGTATATTATTATATTAATAATCAGTAAATAACAATCAAGCCCTGACACCGCCGCTAATGTCCGCTGAAATCCGACTAAAAAATAATAAATCGACTCGACATCAGCCCGGCAAATAAAAAAATTTACAGACGGCCAAATAAAATTACATATTTGCGCAAGCCATCTTTATATGAAAAATAAGCTGGCCGAATGCATTCAAAACATCAGGCCTTAAAGGTTTGCAGCATTGCCAAATCCAAACAGCATTCCCAATAAACTGAATTAAGTTAAAGAAAAATTAATAAAAAAACTATAAAATATATTAGTTTTTTTACTAAAGGACATATAAAACATAAAGATTAGACCTATATTTACAAAAGAAAAATCAAAGTGCTTAAAACTTAAATGATAAATTAAAGGTATGCACAATTTGGCAACAACCTTTTGGTTTTTTTGAAACAAATTTGGCATTCTTTAAATTCCTTTACTCTATCTTTCTATCGTGGTCCAACTATACTAATATGAAACTTTTTTGTAATTTAATTATAATTTAACCTAAAATATCTCAAAAATGGTTCATTCAAATATCATCAATGTATCTTTGAAATCAGAAAAAAAAAGATATTTCGTTGTAGCGTATAATATACAGTCGTTTCATTTAAAAAAGTTGAAGTTGCCTATATTTTTCCTTTTTTATATTGCAATATTTTTTTACTGATAATTTCAAAAGATAATATGAAAAAAATCCTACAATTTTTATATAAAACATTTTTTTCTGTCTTCAAAAATAAAGGCTTCAGAAGCCACGTAAATATAATCAAAGACCCTGCACAGTGAAATGAGGAATTTACAATTCTCCATTCCACTAGGAACACACAGTTCCGTATTTCGAACGGAAATATATGCTGTACTGCACTGTGCTAAAGAAAATAACAGGAGGGCTTCTAAAAATAAGCGGATCTGCATAATAACGGACAGCCAGGCGTCACTAGGGGCACTTGTAAACCTCAAGGTAACTTCGAAGCTGACATGGGTATGCCAAAAAGAACTGGAAGTCCTGGGAGAACGCAACAGGATAACTCTACTGTGGGTACCAGTACATTCGGGAATAGAAGACAACTAAAAAGCGGATAAGCTAGCGAGACATGGATCATCCACTTTATACTTTGGACCAGAACCTGCTCATGGAGTGATCAAAACCACAGCACGAGGGCAAACCAGGAAATTGATCCAAAACAAATACTGTGGGAGCCTCAGTAGAATAAGACATGGTAAAAGCTTCTTAAGTGGCCCTTCTAAAGGAACGAAGGAAGAACTACTCAGACAAAGTAGGAAAAGACTTCGCATAAGAGTAGAGCTGCTAACAGGGCACGATAACCTAAGAGGTCACCTACACAAGATAGGATCATATAATGGGTCCCAAGTTGCAGAATGTGCGACGTGGGGGAAGAAACAGCCTACCATTCTGTGCAAATGTGACGCGTTAAATCACAAAAAAGACATTATTTGGGCAACCGAAAACGAGCCTACAGGAATATATTAACCAACCAGTCTCGGGGTTATACAGACTTGTAGAAGGAACAAGACTACTGGGAGGATTCGTATAAAAGATAATGAGAGATTAGGCACAAAAATCCCAAGAGGCTGCGCTGCCTCCGGTAGTAAATCTAGCCGGCTTTCGGGGAAAAAGAAGAAGAAGAAGAAGAAGAACTAAATATTAGAGAAAAAGTACATTGCTGCCTCTAGAAGTTAGTTAGCAAAACTGTAAATGCTGTAAAAAAACAAGATTGTCGATGTAAAGAAGAAACATAGATGGTGCATTCATACAAAGCCAAAAATATTGTACTAAACTAAAAACAAAGGACCCGTGTTTTTTGCCATCGCATAAGATTTTTGTCATAAAATTTATAAACATTACATATGTTATTTTCTATTTGTATCGTTTGTTTTAGAGTTCACTGAATAATTTTTAAATATTTAATTTATTTATTTATTTTGTTGAACATTTTAAAACACTTATTACTTATTCTTTTTTTGCTCTTTGCATTTCTTATAGTCATAATTTTGAGGATTTTTTGATCAGGGTAGAGCAAAATTGTCTTTCAGGGCCCCTTGCTTATTCCTTTCATTGTACATAATTTATAAGTCGAATTTATGTTAAATAAATAACAAAAAAATATTTTTTATTGCAAACAATAACAGTTATTACATTTAAATAAAATTAAATAGCTCTAATTATCATAAATATTAATAAAGTTTCTTCGCTATGTAGTTAAATTAGTATTTGGCGTTCATTTTAATCAGGCACTAAAAATTGCTTTTCTCATTTGGCTTCTTGGCGCCCCTTGCCACCTACCGCCTAAACCGATCGTTTCTTACGCTCTATCCCAAGGCCAGCACTGTATCTACGTTTTTATTACAAATGTCAAAAAAGAACTAAAATACCCACTAGGAATTAAAATTAACACACCTATGTGATGCTAGTCATATATGGATTTTCTCTTTACGGTTTGTCAAACTTGAAAAATCTTGGTTGGCGAGACTACACAAAATATCTTGCTAGATAGTTAAAAACTATTAATTTTACAAAAATATGAACGAAATCAACCAAATGAGATTTGACAAATGAAATGAAGTTTTATAGTTTTAGCCCAGGCTATGGAGCAAAAATATATGTGTTTCGTGTAAAAAAGTTCAGCAGGTATCTGAAAGTTTTAAATGGAAAAGGGGGTCTTTCTAATGACAAATATATCAAAAGGTACAGCCAGATATGCGTTGTTTTTTATAGACAATAAGAAAAGCCCAAAATTCAGTATTTCGGTGGCCCAATTTTACTATTCAAATTTAAAATAAACGGTAAATTGAAGATTTTAAAGCACAAAACACCTTTAATTTTATATTTTATAAATTAAAATCGAAAACCTTTAAGCCCAATACGGGGGGGCTCTTTAGCAATATTGAATAAATGTTTATAACTATTGCAATAATTATTGTAAATGGCTAAAAATTTATGAAAATGTGCATTATTGGTAATAATAAGTGTGCAAAATTTCAGCCAGATCGGTTTAATATTTTATAAAAAAAGTTAATTGTTTATCTCAGAGACGAATTATTTAAACAACTGTTGTTGCCCAAAAATGATCCTAGAACATTTCTCAATGTAAAATGGATTCTTTAAGACTTAAACTTCAAGAATTAATACAAAAAATTAATTATTTTTATTAAAATTGTTATTAAAAATGCCGTTTAAAAATAGCCATTTTTATAGTTATAAACATTTAGAATAACTTCGTTGTTTTTCAATATATATTTTTTAAGTTGATCCGAAAAGGTAGTTAAAAAAAGCATATTTAAAAATAACCTTCTACGATCAATAGAAGCTAAGATAATTAAAAAATATATATTATATCTCCTTTGTTTATAAACATTATGACACAAAATTTTTCCAGATTTTAAACAAGGATCTTAATTTTATGATCCCAATTATAATTTTACTATTAGTGAAAAGTTCTTTAAGAAATAGCCACTTAAAGTGAAAACACTCGCGCAGGTATTTCTGTGCGAGGTGGTGGGGGAATTTTATTACACATGCGCTTATTAGAGTCAGTATTCTAGTTCTTCTTGAAAGTCGTGGTTTTTATAATTAAAAAAGAATAAAATAAAATAAAATATAATAGAATTATTACCAGTTTAGTACATTATAGTACATAGGTTCATCAGCGCTAATATTGTTATTATTGCTTACTTCTTTACTTACATTTTCTGTATATTTTGGATTGGATATTGGTCCAGCTAAAAAACTCATAACTGTATGCGACAGGATCACACAAATCATGTTATAAAATCGTATTCCCTGGATTCCTTTTAGTTTTCTATATTCAGAGCTACTTTGTGTGGATTTTAATCGATACCAGTTTTTTGGAATTGAAAATGCCGCAATAAAAGCTGCAACTTTAAATAATAATTGATTTTTTATAGCAATTTTTGTTCCAATAATTCCTAATTTGAAAAAAAGCTAAACTATTTGAGGCAATTATTCTTTCAGTGGTTTTAATAAAATTATCACCTTAAATTTTATTAGTTATGAAAAGAAAATATAGTTTTAATACTTCTTAAAAGTTATAAATATATAACACTCAATTATCCTATATTTTAAAAAGTGTTTGTATTTACCAAATGTGTTTTTGATTTATAGAATTGTTCAGTGTTAAGAGTTTTATAATTTAGGTTATTAATTTATTTAATTAATCAAACTGTAGGATTTCACCATTTAGATATCTATTGCAATTTTTATAGGGTAGTATAAGAAAATCAAAAAATTTCAATTTTAGACTGACCCTTTATTTTCTTAGTTAAACGAGATATGAAAAAAATGTTTTATACAAAAGTTTCTTTATATTGATTGCTAAATATTCTACCGTTTTCACAACAAACATACGGGGTCAAGTAAAAAAGTTACCGGATTTAACCTAATTTTTTTAAAAAGCTATAAAACAAAAGCTTAATATCCTAGAAACAAAACTATGTTGTAGCTAGAAAGACATAACAGAATATATTTTAATATAGTAGAAATAGTTGGCACAAGAAAATAGATTAAAAAACCATAGAAACTTTAAAACGAAATAAAAGATTCATATTAAGGAAAAAATAATGGGAATTATCGCAAAGATCCATGTGATACTATCCAACGGTTTCTAAAGTGAGTATTTAAATACTCTCTTATTCGAACAGCGTTATAGGTAGGGACGCCATATTGTTAATAGTAAATCTCCATTACATATGTCCATATATCTATATGCAATTAAATTTTCGGGGGTAATATCCCTAGTGCATTTAATTTTTCCGGAAAAATTGGAAAACGAGTTTCACTTATACACGGAAAAAAGAATATACTAAATTTAAGCATAATAATATTAGTTTAAGGTTATCTTAGCTTTGTATATCCCCAAGACTATATCGTTTTAATTTGAGAATTTAAAATATTCATTTAAATTTATTTAAATTAAATATACACATCGTTATTTGTAACATATGAAAGATTTATTTTTATGCATGCATTGAATCAAATTGTTACTATAAAGATTTAGAATGAAGATATCAGTAGCTCAGCATAAGTCGAAAGTTTCTTTAGAAATAAATATATGATTTTGTTATATTGAAGATTCTACCGAATCTGAAAAGTTAATTCGGAAATGTTAGTATGTTTAAAATAAAATATCGTACTTTAAATCTGAGCCTACAATTGTATTTCTAAGAATATGATATACTCAAATTAAATATTTAAATTTTGGTTTTATTATAGCAAATCTTTGGTATAAGTAGGTTTTGTTTTATTTAGTGATATTGTAATATTAAAATGAAAATATTAACTATTTAATTTAATAATTTTAACATGTTCGGTTTAATATGCTGAGATTTTTAGAACTGAAATATGTACAGGGTGTAACAAATTCGAGTGTATCCATGGGGATTTGGAAACCATGGAATACAAAGTCGGTTAAATTAAGGCAAGTTGCGCATTTACTTGCCCAACAAAATGCCGTTTAAAATGTGTCAGATTTTCGAATAGTTCCAAAGATATACGGGAAAAACCAAAATTTTGAAAATGTATTTTATTTTTCTAACCCTATTTATTAACCGATTTTAAAATTAATAACACATTCACATAGCCACTTTATTTCCGCTAATATTAATGTTTTTGATTTCCCATTCAACGTTTCGTTTTCTGACGACCATCATCAACTTTATTTTTTCTTGTGTACGCCATATAGGATCTCTTTCACTCTCATTACTTTTTGAGCTAAGTACCGAACCACAAATCTGATATGCAAGTGTGATACATCGTTGAATAGGTCATTCAATAAGAAACTCAAAACTAAAAAAAAATCCAATATGGCGTCCACAAAAAAAAAGTTAATGATGGTCGTCATAAAATTAAACGTTGAATGGCAAATCCAAAAACACTAATATTTAGCGGAAATAAAGTGGCTATGTAAATGTGTTATTAATTTTAAAATCGGTTAATAAATAAGGTTAGAAAAAAAGATCAATTTTTGAAAATTTTATTTTTTTTTTATATCTCTGGAACTATTTGGAAAAATTACACATTTTAAACGGCATTTTGTAGGGCAAGTAAATGCGCAACTTTACCTTAATTTAACCAACCTCGTATCTCTTACGGTTTTTAAGATCCCCATGCATACACTCGAATTTGTTACACCCTGTATAATACATTTAAAGAGAAGCTGCTGCACCAATAACTGAACACATTCTTTTTTAACGTATCCGGATTTTTTTCCGTATTCAGTCAATTTTAGTAAAATAATGTTGTATATGACCTCAACACTGTTGACCTAAACAACCCAACAAACATTTTTAGTCAAAATGTGGAAAATTTTACTTTTGAACTTGTCTAGGACCAATCCTTTACAGGTCAAAATTTCCGACAATTTCCTGCCGTTTTCCCAAAATGGAGAATAATCTGAAGGTAATTTGGAAGGTAAAAAAATGGTCCTAAGGTTATTTTTCCCAAGAGGTTAAAAGAACATCTAAAGAGATTGTGGGATACTTGTGGAAAACTTGTCCACATTTTGTCCACATTTATTCATCAAGATGTACTTTTTGTCCAACCCCATATTACTCTCTTTCTCTTTTATCACACAGAAATTTATATTTTAAATAAAACCTAATAAATCACACGGTTAACGCTACCTGTTGGCTTGTGCATCCATCAGAGAAGTTGATTTTTAAGAAAACTATGTGCCAAACTAGGTACTTGTACTTATGACTTATAGAAATATTACCTGTCTCAAAAGCACACTTTTCTGGAAGTTTGATGAGTCAAAATTACCTGCGGAGCAAATTTTTCGGATAACTGGGGTAGATACCTCTAGAAATTTGACGCGCCGTTAAAATATTACATGTTTGGATAAAAAAACTTTAGAAATTCGTAGAAATTTTAGGTTAGGAAAAAATTTTTACTAATTTTTAATATAATCCATCACCAAATATCGCCGGTACGTCTTATTTAAATATATATATTCTCCTGTAATATGTTTTTTTAACATAAATAACTCCATAATGTGAAAAAACTTTTGGTATAAAATTTTCTTTCAGTTTCAGTGTAAATAAAAATGGCCGTTGCCGATGATTTTATTATCAATCTGTATCAAAGTATTCAAAGTCTATTTTCCTGCTATTTGTCATCATTTTAATACCTTGAAGCAAAAAAGAGGTTGAACAAGGATTTAAAAGGCAAAACTTTTTAAGGTTTCGCCCTAATTTAACCCTAGACCATGAGGGCAAATTTTAGGTTCAAAGTTCCATGTTTTGACCTGTTAAAAATCCTTCTATGTTAAGGGAAAATTATAGGTTAAATTGAAGACATTTAGTATTGTTTTTTGCTAAAATTTGACTTTACCTGGGGAACATTTTGGAGTAATTATGTGCTAGTTTGAACCAAGGAAAATAGGCAGTAAGTCATATTACCTCATAGACATAAACTTTCAATTAAATGTTCACATTTTTACCAATTTTTAAAACTTCTTGAAATTAATGTATTTGAGGACATTTTTAGGGCAAAAGAAGTACATTTT
>JAHBCN010027429.1:0-10218 GCA_019359885.1 Listronotus oregonensis | reverse complement strand
TTAAAGTATTAGTTTTAAAAGAAATATATAGTTAGAGCTACTATAATATTCATTACCTTAATACATAAAAATTGAACATTAAAGTGTTTGAGAAATGACATAAATTATTTATTACTTTTAATAAAGTAATTGTTTTAAAATACCAGCATATTACAGTATAGGACATGTTTTACATTAAACAACCTATTAGCCGTGTGTTCGTGTGTAAACTTTTTTTAAATAGAATATTTTGGATAATTATACATTATAATATATAATTATATTTTTAAAAAATGGGTGTCCATAGTTTGTTGATTTTTAGCAATATTCCTAGTTAACTCATTTCATCCCAGTGGTGCATTAACGCACCATGGTACAAATTATTTTATTTTGGTACGTCAGAATTTTTTTTACCATTTGTTGTATATGAAACAAGAAGTTGATTAGCCACTGTAAAGCAAAAAAAAATATAAAACACCTTTATTGCTTTTATAAAGTGCTTTAATATATAATGTAAAAATTAAAAAAATTTTTTGGGAATTTCTATTTTTTTTCATCGCTAAAAAAAAATATTTCAAATGATAAAAAGTTAACTGTTTTACATTTATCAGATTATATATGACGAGAGTAAGGGATGAGCATTCGCAGACTTTTTTCGCGACAGCGAACATGACTGTGTTTTTGAGGCAAAACTGAACACGTTTTTTTGGGCCCCAATCCAAGATAAGTTTGAGGTCTTGTGAAAGAGATATCTGCATTGACCTGCGCTTGTTTTCAAAATCAGAATAACACGGTGGTTTAAGTAATTGAATACTAGATACGTACTATCGTCACCCAAACCAGAATGGGATTGAGGGGAAGAGAGAAGATCGTTAATTTTAGAAGAAACAGCGTGGGTGCCAGCACTGAGCCCTGGGGCCCCCCGCATTAATTTGGTAGAAGCGGGAGGAATGACCATCTACACTAATTGATATACGTCGATTAAAAAGGGAAACGGGAAAAACCAAGAGCAAAGCTTAGGGGGAAGACCGTAAGAAGGAAGTTTGTTAAGAAGCCCACATGCCAGACCTATCGAAAGCTTTGGATATGTCAAGAGCAACGATCTGGGATTCACCAAAAAAAAATATGGCAGAAAATCACCGGCCTATACTATTTCTGACTGTCTGTTTTTTAAGGGCCAAGCTAGCCCTTTTGGAACAGTCATTAGTATGCTAAATTGTTTTCAAAAAGTTATTTATCGCGTATATATCGATTAGATGGCGTAGTGAGCATAATTGTTCCAAGATGGATATTTTATGCACTTTCTAGATCTATTTTTTAAGTGAATAAACCACAGTCGTTTTGTAAAACCTACCAATGAATTAGCAGCGCATGGTTAATATTCACTATTTAAAAGGACATACTGGGTACGATTATTCCCATTTTTCTTCGGTGGGCTCGTCTCGTTGTTTGTCTCTGGCAGGGTACTATTATTACTTAGTCCACCACTTTTCCGCATATAGACGTTTAGGATATAAAAAGTTAGGTTTTTCGCTCCACCCTAATATTTATATACTTACAAATAAAAGTCGCCGGCGAGGCGCGCGTCAGCATATTTAGATTAAAATCTCAGCAAAGAGTCAACTTAAAATTATTTTAAACAAATCAAAATGTTTGTCCTGACTAGTATAAAAAAATATTAAGCTAGGCTAGTGATATTTTAAACACAACTTTGCGAAAAATGCCTATAAACAAATTACTATGCATATTTTCGTGAAAAATTAAGTTTTAAATAAATGTATCGTTTTCCAAAAATATTTTAAAGGTTTCCATTATTAGCAGAGAAGATGAGGCATTTTGACTAGGATTTTTTTTTGTTCTGCATGGATTTACCTGAAATTTTCACACAGGGTAGGGAATAGCCCAAGGATCAAAGTTTATATCATGCCAAGGTGTGCTTTTGTCCTGGGGGTGGCTACCACCCCATCTTGAGGGTGGAAATTTTTTATTACATTTTAACTGCAGAAATCGATAAAGAAAGTAATTTTAAGTAAAAAATGTTTTATACATTTTTTTCGTAAAACTAATATTTTTCGAGTTATTCGCAAAAATCGACGTTTTTAATAGGGTTTTCACAAATAACTCAAAATATGCATTTTATCAAAAAAACTGTAGAGAGCAAAATTGTAGCTTATAAAAAATCTAAATTTTTTTTTATAATTTCTTTACAACCAATACAGACCGAGCTACGGCTTGTTAATTGTTAGGTTTTGTTCGTCAAATGTTAATTTTGAAAGATTTAAAGTCAAATAGCGGAAAAAGTTCGCATTTTTCAAGGAAAATATATAAGGTCTTTTTTAAAGTATTTAATAAGATCTTTTTTTTTTAAACAACAAAATAGTTTTTAGCATGAAAATTAAGCGAGTTTTGATAAAAATAATCTACTTTTTTCTACGGAAAGATCATTAAAAACAACCCCCTAATTCCCCTCTTAATTAAAATAGATCTGTATCCTTCTGCGATTTTTTTTATATATGTATTATTAATACATTCTAGAAGTTTAACCAAATTAAAATGCCTAATTTTAAAAAAATTGGATCTTAAAGTGAAAAACGATTTTCCGCAATTTCGTAAAAATAGTCATTTTCTTTAAAATAACTCCAACAATACAAAATACGAAAAATATGCTAGTGTACCAAATTATAGCTTTTTTGATAACAAAGACTTTTTATTTGATATATTTTTTTGTACAAAAATAACCAGATATGGCCGTTTAAAGCCTCTATTTAACGTGCACCACCTTATTCTAGCCAAACTCATTCCATTTTAAAACAAGTAATTAAAAAGGATTAAATTAACAAATCTTTAGCTCTTAAAAACCCTTTAAAATTATTTTTAAACAAACTTTATATCATTAAAACTAAAGGAGTTGTTTAAAAAACCAACCCCCTTTTTGTTGGAAAAAGTCGAATAGCCCGCTTCGAGCATAATATTTTTATAAAACCGGTATACTTTATACTTTTACCGGTATAATTTTGTATGAAATTCTACTTTTTTTTTCCCATTTATACTATTATTTGGTTTAAAAGAATTGCAATGTTGTAAAGGGTGGTTTTTAAGGATTGAAAATTTGCAAAAGAATGAAATTGGTAATATTTTAGGCAGTAATATTTTTAATTATTAAATCTGTCAAGCTATTAATTTTTTGGGAATAAATCTTACTTTTTTTTATAAAGCGATAATAAGGGTGGATTTATAAGGGTTAACAAGTTGCGAAATGACATTAGTACATATTTTAAGCAACAGCATTCTAAAATTATATCACTATGGGAAATTAATAATTTTTTAGGGTAAATATATTTTTTTTTAGTTTAAGCTCTAATAAGGGTTGAATTTTAAGGGTTGAAATATTTTAAAATTGTATTTTAAAGCATGAAACAATCATTAATCAACTAATCCAAACCAAAGTTTACCCATTTTAAGGTTTAAAATGTTATTCCATAAGTTTTGACAATTGGGGGTAGTTTTCACCTTTAAAAAACAAACAGCGCACATCACTATGAAATAGAAATTAAAGTAGAGGGTTACAAGCGCCTAATTCCAAATATTTATACAAATCGATGAGGACACAAAAATTGGGGAGGTTTTGAATTTTTTAGCTTCATTTCCGGGACTATAATTTTTATTATTTATTATCAAATGGTTTAATTTGTCAAAAAATTTTTTTTTTTTGTAAATCTTATAGGGGGGCGTTTTTAAAGGTTGAGTAAGGGTAGTTAAATATTTATTATACTGTAAATTTAAAATATTTTTTTACTAAATAAAAGCGTCATTAAATAATTTTAAAATATAAAAAAAGAAAATATTTTTGGAATTTGTTATTAAGGGGATTTTTAGATTTAAAGTTAAAATATAATATAAGATATAACTCACAACATAAAAATAGATTTATTCTACATATTTAGCTATGATTTTAATTTACATAAGGTCTATTTCTATGGTTTTTTAATTTTTTAGCATAAGGGATGGTTTTTACCCCCTAAAAATAAAATGCACACCCTAAGCATATATAAACTTTGATCTAAAGGGTAAAAGCAACCTAATTCCAAATTTTAATAAAACTTGAATCTGTACAAAAAAATCCGAAGGTCAAACAGCTTTTTTCTCCCCATCCACTGTACTATATATGAAATTTTAAAGCCTAGATCTTACCTTTATTAGAAGCCTAGTTATGCTATTTCATTAGAAATAAAATAACTTAATTTAAGACTGCTTAATTTAAGGTTACACATAAATATATTTTAGAATGGTTACATTTAGTATTATAGCTGCTACGATTTTCATTAAGCATGTTTTGACAGGCTTATTTTTAAACAAATTCTAATCTGTTCTACAAAGGTAGACAAGTACTTTAATAACCAACATAATTAACCTTGCGCTTTAAAATAAAGAACTTTGATATGACTTGCCCTTATACTTAAAATAAACTTAAAATATTTTAAAGGTCATATATACCTAGGAAGATATTTCATTGGTATTATGTTCATATTCACCCAATTTTTTTTTTTTTAACTGACATTAAATAAGTTTTTAGAAAGCCTAACTCATTTAATTAGTTTTAGTAACTTTGCCCTACATTTTGAAGCGAAGTTTAAAAACAATTATTTATTAAAAGTTGTTTAATATAATTTACTTTTGTGTATTACCACAGTTTCGAAACTAACTTGCTAAGTATACTTACGAAACATAATTTAAAGTTTTATTACTTCACAAACTTGGCTTACTTATTTTTTATACTACAAGATCACTAGAAGTTTATTCTTTACCCAATTTTAGTTATTTTACATGGGTAAAATGAACAAGCAGAAACAAAATATTTAAAAAATACTAAAATACGTGTTAATAACACGGGACTTACTTAGAGATTTAAAAAGAATGGAAAAACCCTTACAGGCAGGAGCAGACTTTCTAGGAATGAACGAACGAACAAGGTGGAAAAATCGATGCCCCTTAAGTCAAATTGTAAAAGGGTGCATAAAAATTAAAGATGTGTTGCTCAATAGAAAGTTTCCAAAAATTATACTACCCAATTCGTCGGAGCAGAAGCCGTGGAAATAACTGCTAAAGAGCGACAGATCTCTTACAGCTCGTCGGTAGGCAAGAAAAGGAAACTTACTTTTGACAGTAATATTATTATCAAAACTAAGGCCTTTTCTTTAAATTGAATTAAAAATGCTAATAGTTGTAAGGGAAGCCATTTACCAGACGTGGAAACTATATTCCGAAAAGGGTCTGATTTGGTATACATAAAATGCATGTAGATTACGAGAGAAATACTTTTTGACTTAAAAGAGAAAAGCGTTTTTAAACCTGATGTGGCTATGCTACGGTGAAAGTTCAAAATTGGTGAATGTTGACAATCACCGGTGAATGTTAAATATTGAAAAAAAAAACTGAACGAAAACTAACCAAAACTAACAACTTTGGTGCGTTCTGGTTAAAACTTATAATTTTGATTACTCGTGGTTAGTAAGTTGTGGTTACGTGTGGTTAGTTTTGTTCAGTTTTCGTTCAGTTTTTTTTTTAATATCGGACATTCACCGGTGAATGTCGACATTCTCCAATTTCTAACTTTCACCGTAACATAAATATTAAATAATTTACGTTCTGCAGAACGTGGCCACTTAAAAGTATTGACTGACTTTTTTCGCCACAGCAAAATGATTCTATTTTTTTGTATACTGTATAGATGTATAGATAACTTATCTTTAATTTATATTACCTTTTAGCTTCTTAAAAATATAAGAATAGTTTACTTTGTTTTATTATTCGGTGTTTTGTAAATGTTTTATTTATTATTTAAAACGAATTTCCTTTAATAAAGTTTAATCTAGGGAATCCTATATTTATCTTAAAAAATATTTAAGTAATTTTTTAGCGCCTTGTAATTTAGAGTTTCTTGCTAGTATTAGATTTAAAGTTAGGAATATATAGTTAGCAGCTACTATAATATTCATTACCTTAATACATAGAAATTGTACATTAAAGTGTTTGAGAAATGACATAAATTATTTATTACTTTTAATAAAGTAATTGTTTTAAAATACCAGCATATTACAGTATAGGACATGTTTTACATTAAACAACCTATTAGCCGTGTGTTCGTGTGTAAACTTTTTTTAAATAGAATATTTTGGATAATTATACATTATAATATATAATTATATTTTTAAAAAATGGGTGTCCATAGTTTGTTGATTTTTAGCAATATTCCTAGTTAACTCATTTCATCCCAGTGGGCATTAACGCACCATTACAAATTATTTTATTTTGGTACGTCAGAATTTTTTTACCATTTGTTGTATATGAAACAAGAAGTTGATTAGCCACTGTAAAGCAAAAAAAAATATAAAACACCTTTATTGCTTTTATAAAGTGCTTTAATATATAATGTAAAAATTAGAAAAATTTATTGGTAATTTCTATTTTCTTTCATCGCTAAAAAAAAATATTTCAAATGATAAAAAGTTAACTGTTTTACATTTATCAGATTATATTTGAGTGTAGATTTTGACAAATATATTTATAATTTATAATCGAAAATTAATCGGAGCTCTCTGTGTTGGTATTATATGTATGCAAAATGTGGCAAATATCTGCCTGTTTCAACGCGTTTTATTACATTATATTCACGAGCCAGGTAACAGGCAGGCAGTGTTCTTTCGCTATTTGTCCTAGCTAGATGTACGTTTTAAGTCTGATTGTTGAGAATGTTATTTAAACAGTTTTTAACGCAACAGGAGTTAGAAGCTGAGCTGGAAAAAGTAGTGGATGAACTTGAAAATGACGAGAACGGTACGTAAAATTATACAGTATGGTTATTTGAAACTTATGGTGGGGATACAAAGTATAAAAAATGTTTATAATAATTTTAAAATTTTAGAGGTAATTGATGCCGTTTATATACCCCCTAATGTCGACACATTGACGGATGAAGAAGATATAGATGAGGAAACTAGTGTTCAAGAGATGTCCAATCCCACAGATGTTGTAGGAAGCTTTGAAATGCAGATACATACATCGGCTGATGAAAGTGAAAGTAAAAATGAAAGAGAGTACCATTGGGAGTCATCAGCTGCTAAAAAAAGCCGACTGATGACCCCTTCATTATCTCATGATGCTCTACCCATAGCTAAATGGATTCAGGGGCAGATCGAATATACACATTTCGCTATTTCAAATGACTTTCATGACAAAGAACACATAAAAAATGAACTTTCTGGTAAGACACCCTTAGAAATATTTTTACTCTTTTTTGATGATGAGGTAGTCAATCTCGTTTTGGGTTTCACAATGAAGTATGCTGCGGATAAAAATCGACACGACTTTCAATTATCAAAAGAAGAACTTCTAAATTTTATTGGGATAATATTATTTTTGGGGTTATCATACGTTACCACAGATTCCATGTTATTGGTCAACTGATGAAGACAAAGGTATAGATTTTATAAAAAAAAGGCATGAGTAGAAACCGTTCCAAAATATAAAAAAAAATATACATTTATCGGACAATGAAAAATTTGGGACAAAGATGACAGATTTTCAAAAGTTAGACCTTTTTTTGATATTATCAATAAGAAAAATTTAAATGAGGTATTTTTTCTTTCGATTTATCCATAGATGAAAAAATGGTGCCATACTTTGGCAAACATTCGTGCAAAATGTTTATCAAAGGAAACCGGTACGTTTTGGTTTAAAATTTGGTGCCTTTGTTCATCGGATGGCTATTTATTTTCTAGTACTCCCCTATGGAGGCGCACAAGGCAAAAAAAATATTCCGATTTAGGATTTGGTGACGTTGTCATGAGTTTGGCTGTGGTAGAAAGACCATCTTCCCATCAAATTATTTTTGAAAATTTTTTTTTCATCGTATAAGTTTTTGTTCATTTAAAAAGGGAAAAGGGTTTTTTTTGCCACAGGCACCATACGTGAAAACAGAACTAATAAGTTTAATAGAAGGTTAAAAAATATTTATAAAAAAAGAACGGGTTCTTTCATCTCTGCATATGATAATGATTCAAAAATTTCTGTTGTACGCTGGAATGACAACGCAACAGTTACGGTTTGCAGCAATACTCATAACGTTGCACCAGTAAGTAAAGTATACCTCTTATGACAGAAAACACAAGAAAGAGACATATATACCTCAACCAAAGGCCATAACTCAATATAATAAATTTATGGGGGGAGTAGATCTCCATGACAACGGGATTGCCAACTATAGGAGTCGCTTTTGGGGAAAAGGGTTTCCTTTATTTTTAATTTTCTAGATAGTATAGTAGTGAATGCCTGGAAACTGTAAAACCCTTTGCCAATGACACAAAAATGTCTCAGTTTGAGTTTAAATCATACATAGCCTTGCGTCTAATCAAGACCGAAAGATTCAAATTTTAGAAATGTTCCTTCGACTTTGAAGAAATAAGGCTTGATAATCAGCCCCACACCATTATTCCTATAAAACTAAGGCACGAAGGGGGATGCAGGGTTGCCACAGTCATACTATTTATATGTTGGGGATGTAATGTACATTTAATGTCCTGTGTTTTGAACATACCAAGAATTAAAAATCTATAAGTGGTTCTTACCAGTGGTTCATTTGCGCACCAAAAAAAAAATTGGTTGTATTTGAATTATTTAAATGTAATAATATTTGTATTGGGTTTTTTAGTATGTACTATAACTTTTTTTTTTAATTTTTATTTAAGTTTGTTTGGAATACATATGTTAAAAAAACATTTTGGTCTACCTTTCTTACCAGTGGTTCGTTAACGCACCACCAATTTTTTGCGATGTAAAGATTTAATTTTTAAATATGGAGAAATATATTTTTTGTTGCTAGAAATAAATAAAATTGATAAAAGAATTTACTTTTTTCTATTATTTCTACCCTTGGGATTAAATGGGTTAAACAATAAATAAAAAAATATTCTAATTGGTGTTGGCGATATGTTTTTCAGGATCTAATTTATAAACTAAATTGTTTTAATAAAAACTCATTCTTATAAAAAAAAAATTGTACGAAGTAAGTTCTTTACGATAATGTCCTTTTAAAAATAAGTTTAAAACCTAATAGCTACTTAACAAAAATTATTATTTTTTAATAATATACCAATTTTTAAAATTTGTATACATAAGAAGTACAATTTTGATAGCCACATTAAAAGAAAGTCAGTGCAGTTGTCCTTAAACTTTATGTTAAACATCCACATATTTTTTAACAACAACACAGACACAAAATAAATTTTTATATGCCTACAAAAGGTTTTTAGGCAGAATCGGGTTACATCGCCATAAATCATTAGAAATACATAAAAAAAAGCAATTAAAGCAGATAAATGTAGAAAATGCAACCAAACGCCTTAACACAACTTCTCAACGTGTCTTATCATAGTTGTTACGGTATTTACAAAAATAGATAACAAGACAGCAATACATCATTATTTGCCATAATTTTGAATTTAATAATTTTACGAATTGTATGTTGAATTTTATTTTTAGGCAATTAGCAAAAGCTTACTCCTTAAAGACTACCGTCTACGTTGCTGGAAAATAAAGCAACCCTATCTTAACATACGAGGCCATTGTTTATGCTTAACGACCTAACAGTGTTTTCATAAACAAAGTTAAAAAGCTCATATGCCTTAGCGAAGCTGCACACTTCCGGCTTGTTACCGTCCGGCCCCGCAGCGGCACCGCTGCGGCGCCGCGAATTTGCCTGCACACATACTGGACCGGGACTGGGACCGGACACAAGTGTGCATCAATTGATCTACTGTTAGTACTTTAGGCAGAGACAACAACGAGACGAGTAACTGGTCCTTAAAATTTGTCCATTGCTTTTTATCTCTTTTTATTACATAACTTCCTATATGTATGTCTTTGCACCCCAGGGAACCGATCGTAGATGGAGCAGTCATCGCTTTTTTCCGACTGCCAAGTTGATTACAGATTTCCATTTAGGCTTTGCGCAGATTTTTGGTCTTTTTTGACACACGCGAGATTAAGACACAGAAGATACACCTGAATAAAAAAAAATTAACCTGACAACGCTGTTCAGGAAAGTGACGACGGTCGATCGATTTTGTGTTTGACATTTTTTTTAAAAGGCCGTTTTTTTGAGTAATCTGTTTACGGTTTTTGTGATTTATTGGATTTTTTTAAAATTTTCCACCCAATTTTTTTTTTTTTTTTGACTTTGAT